>CAIGRK010045604.1:0-19536 GCA_903798315.1 Fraxinus greggii | reverse complement strand
AGGCATTAAAATTTAGATTTTTTTATCGAAGTCAAAGTAAAAAGTTAATTTAAACCACATATTTTATGAGACCACAATTTTTCAATCACAAATTTTATCAACTTTTAAGAAATTTGATGATGATCTCCATGGGCTTTCACATAATTGTGATTTGTTCAATATCTTGTTCTTGTGTCCTAAAGTAGAAATATCTCATTTTCCTTTGAACTCTAGAAATTTGCCCGCAAGTAGAGTGTGCTGTGTGTGGATAATGAATGAACAGATGATTCTGTTCATTTGATAATATTTTGTTTTTGAAGTAAGTAGGCATCTGAAGGGTCCATAGCTCAGTGGTAGAGCATTTGACTGCAGATCAAGAGGTCACCGGTTCGAACCCGGTTGGGCCCTTTTTCATCAATTTAGATTTTTGTTTGGAATTTGGAGAAAATTGTCCCTCACCTTGTCCTTCAGAGTGCAGATGGACGTTTGTTTCTCAGCCAAAAAGGTTCCTAATATATGCGTTTAGGAGCACAATCGAACCTTTTTTGTGATAAGACCAATACACCCCTAGTTTTAATCAAGGAAAATTGCAGTTGGGGACCCTAACATTGCGAAAGGTGCGAATGAGTCTTCTATCCGTTATTTTTTTTTTATCTTATATCTACCTTCTCTTAAAAGAGTGAATGCGAGATTCACTATTCATTTTTGTCATACTGATTCACATTGATCTGGTTTGGAACTAAAATTAAAAGACACTAATGAATTCATTTTTATTTTTATTTTGTGCTTTGACTTAAAATTTTATGGACGAAATTCATAACATATGTAAATTGTTTTCTATATTTTGAGAAATTTATGAAATAACTTAAATATAAGCTTATATTTAACAATTATGTGTTAAAGAAACACATGTTACGGTATATTTCTGCACTAAGACAATGCTTCAGTTCACTGTCCTCCCACTTTCGAAGGAAACAATCAAAGGGGCAACTAGACAAAACCCAAACAACTCCAAATTAGACAAAAAAGGGTAATATTTTCATCAGAAAATTTCATTGAATTCATATGATTTATATACGAAACCTTAACATCTAATTATCAATTACATCCTAATACCACATATTCTCAAATAAATACAAAGGCAACTTAAGTACATGGCATACAACTAACATTAAAAGGAAAAAAAATTCACACACTATTATTTCCATTAAATTTCNAAAAAATTCAACACTATTATTTCCATTAAATTTCTACAAAATGTCATCTCAACAAAGATTATCAGTTAGTTGCCGCATTGCTGTGTATCACCTCTTACTCGTCTTCTCCTTACCTTCAAATATAAATAAATATATAAACAAAACAATACAAACGATCATGTAGTTCGATTAATCAGCATTCTGTTAATCGTGGAGATAAATAAAAGAAAAACTCACCAAATATATTCGATTTCAGAGGGAATCGAACTGAGGATCCTCTCACTTTTACATCCTTTAGTTGCCTGCTTCTAGCTGGCTTTTCTGTTTTGGAAAGACTTCTGCTGCTGCTGCTTTCTCCTCCTACATCATCACTTCTTTTCTTTATAATCTTTTCATGATAAACTGCGGGCGGTGCAAGCCTCAACGGAGGAGGCATGTTCTCCATCTGCGTCGACTTGTGGTCTTTCTGAAGATTATTCAAGAACTCAAACTGCCGCGACCATGTTCAAAAAGTGGCGAATAATTAAAGAATGCACAAAAAGAAACAACATTAAGAAAGTAATCAGTAAATGACAAACCCTTGACACTGGCTGAGAACCGTATGAGTTCTCAAAAGAATCATAATCGTGCGGATGCAAAGCTATTGTCCCTTGTGGTTGCTGGCTCCTTGATGATGACTTGCTAACTAGTCCACTCTGTGTGAAAAATGACGTGCTGCTTGATTTCTGAGCTTTCTTCCTAGGCATGCAAATGGGACATCCAGTAAAGGAGCCCCTAACTGATGCCCCGTTCTCGGGAAGTTCACAATGGAGATGTATTGCATGACCACAACTGAAAATTTGAATTCCAGAATCATCCAAGCTTTTGGCGAGTAGGCCATTACATATGCAACAAACTGTGCCCCAGGGGGAATAACCATGAGAGGCTCCCTTTCTGAGTAAACTCAGTGTATAGTATGTATCATCTTCGATTAAACTTTTGGCAGTGTCCTGATACATCAGAAAGAACAGTTACCTAAACAATATTCATGTTTGGGTTAAGTCAAATCTACATATTTTAGACCCAGATAAAAGGCCAAAAAACAACACACAATACTATTAACTTAT
This sequence comes from Fraxinus greggii, assembly GCA_903798315.1. Lineage (NCBI taxonomy): Eukaryota > Viridiplantae > Streptophyta > Magnoliopsida > Lamiales > Oleaceae > Fraxinus > Fraxinus greggii. The sequence continues at coordinate 17,255 of CAIGRK010045604.1, read as the reverse complement.
CCTGATGTTCTTCGAGTCATGTTGATGCTAAAAGAAATAATACTTTATATACAGAAATACATAGAAGTACACACAAAAATCTGACCATATTTTTCCTCACCTTTCAACTCGAACTATTTTCACCCAAAATCAAGAAGGGAAAATTTGATAGTTGTATCTTTTAACCATTATATTTTCTCAACCAAACACTGCTCAGGGTGTAAAGCCTATGGACTTCCAACAAATTTGGAAATAAAACTATATGAAAACCAATACTTAAAATTGTAAATAAATGTTTACACATACTTCCTGGTTGGTTTTCTAAGCCTCCGTTGGGGAAGAATTTATAAATGGTTTAATTTATAAAAAGATAGAAATGAGTGTTGGATTAGTGTACAATCCCCGTGGGTACGTTGGAATGTATGGTTGAAAATAAAGTCTAACCCTTTATAAAAGATTTATAAATTTTACCAGAGGGAGGCTAAAAATTTACACAGTATTGCACTAATACAAGTAAAAAATATACAAGCCATACCAATATTCTTCTTTCGAAATCATATGTTCCAAGCATCCCCAATATTGTAAGTTTGAAATCGCCAAATTCTTGGCTTCCATTATCAGAAAGAAGTTTTGACATGATCCTTGGGAGCTGAACATATCCGATCATGCCATCAACAATCTCTTTAATAAACATGGAAGTCAGTTTCCTCATGATGCGAGCACCTTTATGAGACTTGGAGAACTTCCATTTAATTTTGGACCCTTCGTCATCTCCCTGATTACCGAATGATCCATCAAGCGTTTCCTTCTCGGCTTTGCTTTTAGAATTTGTACTACCACTATCTGAATCCATCAGAGGCTTGCAAAACCTGTAATGGAATTACAACGTTGATTAGCAGTGGTTCAACCACAAAAGAATGAGTGACGGGAAAAATATATGTAAATAAGTAGATGTGAAATAATACTATGTACAAGCACAAAGCTGAATCAAGACAATTAACAATTGCCTCTTGCAAAGATACAGTATATTTTCCAATTCTAAATTGTAGATAAGAAGTCAGAATTATAAGGTTTAGCAACCAAAAGAAAAGGAAAGCACAACGAGGGTGTAAGATATCTAATCCACATACCGGGCACTTTCAGCTCCTATGCAATCAAAGTCTAAGTTACTAAAAAACTGTGTCAAACAAGCACTATAGTCTATAAACTACTTTGCAATCAAAACTATAGAACCATCTACATAAATCACTTGATGATCCATCACGGTCAAATGATCATAAAACCATGTACACCAAGCACAAGCTTATTCTCCTAGGAAGATGTCGTTGAAGTGCCATGTGCGATGGGACAGTAATCAAAGCATGACCAACTTTTGCTACATTAAAAGGAGAAATAGGAAACGAAAAAAAAAAACACTAGAGGAAGTAATAGGCCATAACTAAAATAGTACTTCAAATTTGAAAAAGGGGGGAAAAAAAAAACACCAAAGACTTGACAGAAAATATAATGCCGTCTACTCATTCAGATATTAGGAAATTATTAACCTCAAAGGTCACCTTAAAAGTAAGGTAAAATAAGCAAGAAGATCCCCTTTACAAACTACTATTACCAGCAGGACAAAAGTTAACAAATGGATCAAAACAGGAAAAAAACGAAGTAAGTATATCAGAAAAGATGGACTTACGAATCTAGCAACTGAAACCAGATATACTCAGACTCATCCGGATCCAATCGGGGGCTGTTCCGTTGGCATAGACCAATACAAGCATGCACAATATCAAGAATTTCAGTGACCTGAAACAATAATTACAAACATTAAAATTAATTAGACAAGGATATTGAATTGCAAGGGAAGGGAAGCTGAGGGATAATTCATCAGTTGAACAGACTTCTTTTCTCTTTAAAACAGCATCAAGATGATCCAGACTGGCACCAGAAAGTCCATCTTCAATAGCAACATTAAGCACAATCATTTTATCATTAAGATCAGAAAGAATGAGCAACAGAGCACTTCCAACATCTCCAACTCTTTCTAATAAAAATGCAGCTGCGTCTATAATTCGATATTCCTGGCACAAACGTAAACAGTGTTCCACCCTATAGCTTTCAGAAGTCTCCAAGAATTTCAGGACGGATTTGCTCTCATACTGACATAACAGCTGCAAAAGTTAAACACAATGAACTTTAAGTTTCCATGCTATCACAAAGTACATGCATTTCAAGGTTTAGTAATCATCATGAAGTAACCAACTAGGGAAAAAAATAAATAAAAAAATGAGTTATCGATGCCAAAAAAAGATGAGTAACTGAGAGATCTATATCAAATCATGATAAGCATGAGAATTGAAGCAAACTACAGGATTGGAAGTATCAGGCACAAAATACGAATTTGAAAACAATATAAAAATGGTTTCATACCCAGAAGTTGAAATAGAGTTTGACTTTTTTAGCATCGGGCAAGAAAAACAATGAACATATCCACAAAAAACAAGAAAAGAAAAAAAAAGAGCGATAAGATTACTGAATGCACAGAAAAAAGAGGAAGGAGAAGCAAGGTTAAGTTATATGTTGACAGGAGTAGAACTTGTTAAATATTCTAACTTCCCAGTTCCCAAACCAGAGCCAACACATCTGTCACCCAATGATACAAAACAATGTTCTTCCCATTCAAATCATCTCGAAGAAGACATTATCATACAAACACGAGCAGTTTCTAACTGCCATTTTCTATTTGGATCACCTTGAGGGAGACATTATAATTGCCATAATGCTATATACAGGTGTATTTATTAAATTTGAAACTTACTTGCCACGATTTCAGGCAACACCACAGCATCAAAGATACCGAATTCAACTTCTACATAATACTATAGTAGAATACAAAATATTCAGGTGAATAACTATACTTAATCCCATATCCACATAGGCTACTCCCTCAACATTTGATCACAAAAGCTATGTACAACTGGTTGTGCCCATAGTGTTCAGGGAAACCACAATCAAGTTTGTAGGAAACCTTCCCAGAGAACCACATCATTTTTTATATGTAAATCTATGTAATAATACAATTTTTATGGTAAGCAATAACCTGAAGCATTGAAGATATTATATATTTAATACATAAAAATATGCACACTGCCTTCTGACATGAATTGTTTCAGAAATTTTCACCTCAAGATATAACTCTGTCATTTCATCAGTAATCTGAACTGTACTGTTGTGCAGAAGTTTAGGGAAGCCGGATATTGTTTGCAGATAAGCTTCAACGCTAGATGACTGCTGCCTAGGTCTTCTTGCACTGGGTAAATATAAAATATCGTCTTTTTTTAAAGAAGAGAGGTTCAGGTTACCAGTTGTGTTAACCTCAATAACCGTCTTCAGATAGAGGAAAAGGCTTTCTGGATGAGAGCGAAGCTCAGACAAAATATATTGACTTTGACCAGATAAATGGTCAAGAATCAGCAAGTAAGTTCCTTCCCTGAAAATCTCAGAAAAAGCAACACAATCATCAGGAAAGAGAAATTGCATATTAAACCATTCTAGTTCATGTCCACACTAGTCCACAAATGCATATATACTCATGAGAAGCACCATAATATAAAAGCATCACCTGCTTAATTTGAAAAGATCTGGAATTCGAGAAATAACGGCTGATTCAAAAGCATCACGTTCTTTTTCATCGAGTTGTTGCAGCATAACATGGATAAAGGAAAAGGCAAGAATGGGTTCATCCGTAGCTTTCATATAGCTATCCAAAGCAGCAACATACTGATGCTTGATGGCATGAATGCAGCCACAAACCTAAATAAATAAGCACTCTGATTAATAAATTGCATTATATTACCAGGGCCTACATATTTTTTGTTCTCGGACATATATTATTGCATGGGGAATACAGGAGAGCAGACGAGAAAATTGCAAGAAAATTACAAGAAAGAGAAAATTTTCGTATTATTAGCTTTGTATTGACGTCTTTACCACTCCCTGTCCTAGTTGTAAGGGAAAGACAAGGCAGCCATGAGAAATTCTATACAACTCTACTGTCACTTGCCTCCCTCCTTCCAATCCCAATGGGAAGATGACAGGATGGGCACTCTATTTTCACTTGTGCATGGCTTGTAATTCCCTTCCACTTTTATCCAATCAAACAAATGAGAAGTACTGAATGCATATGGTTTAAATACCTGATGAAACTGAGCCTTTGTACACAAATGTAACAAGTACGGAGTATCCCAGCGAGTCTCGGGAACCACTTCTACAAGCGCAAGTAGTTGCTTCTCTCTTCTTTTAATTATTTCTGCTGTTTGCCCTGACAAACTATGTGAAATATTTATCTCCGACGTCAAGTACTCCAAAATTTGAGTTAGGATATTATTTGAGACATTGGCTCTTCCACAGGCTACATAGTATGCTGTGAAGTCATACATGTGACCTGCATCTTTCTTCGAAGGCCAGATTTCTATAGAGTTAATGTCATCATTGCTGATAGAACTGCCTGTTTGGAAGTAACTTGAGTCCAGAATATCAGCAAGAACATCTACTACTTTCTGAACCAAAATTTGACTTTCATCCATCGAATCATTTACTTCAGCTAACTCTGAGTTTATTGATCCCTGCGAAAAGCAGTTTATTTCATCTTCTTCTGTAAATGCAAATCTCAAAACATCTAGAGTGGCTTCAGTATCCAATTCTAACAGATGTAGCAGGTTTGGACAGGCTCCATTTGATGGTAAGCTTCTAAATGTCCATGCATTTTGAGCACTAGAAATCTCCAATAGAAACTGCACGAGTTCTTTTCTAAGAGATGGCAGGCGTGTAGGAGAAAGCTTTCCATGTCCTGCAATACAAAAATATCATTGCTTGCCAATTCCTTAAATTGTTCGACACCAAACCTAGCAAGATAAGAAATGTAAAGACTAAACAGTTTCAAGGAGCAGAACAGAGAAACTAATTAGTTACAGATAACTAAATGAATGTTAGCATCGTGATATTTTTCCTTCAGCATCACCGGTTAAATTAAGCCCCTGGCCCCCAAACCTCTTTTATTGATACTCATACGTAATCTGATCTCACCAAACAGAATATGATTCCCAGAAAAGTTAACTGGATAAAAAGCCCAAAGCAGCAATTTGAAGACAGACCTGGAGGGAAAGCAAGACCCTGAAAGCAGTACTTCAGGTAAACAAGCATCCTATACCTGTTGCATGGATTACAATGTGATTACTTTGACATAGTAGGCGAAAAAAATTTGGTAATATTTCAAAAGGAAAATCCTCTTGATCTTTAAAAAGGAGAACTCAGAAGACAACTATTGCGCAGATCCTTAAAAATTACAAATAGTAAATACGACAAACCGAAGTGACTTACCCAAGGGAAGCAGCACTCTCTCTTTTGCTATTTCGTAGTACAACCAAGAGCTCCTCTAGAGGTGCCCTAAAATCATCCAGACCTTTGTTAAACAAATATATCAGTGCACCATGCAACCTGTGTTCCCTGCATAAGCGTACAACCTACAATCCAATTATAAATTGTTAACAGCTAGCAATGGAAAAAAAGAAATGATGCAAGTGTGAAGAATAATATCAGCACATGCAGTCAATGAGAATTCATTATTAGGGACTCACGGGCAGGTAAAGCAGAAGTGCAGCTGCATCGACCCGGGTCTCTATACCCAAGTCGTCAGCTTACGTATTTTTGTAACTACCCAATCCATTAGCTTACGTACTATCCACTTTAGGTGAGCATATACCAACTTAACCCCTCACGGCTTTCTATCGCATCAGCCCAATTGATATCAAGATTCAACTTAAGTCTCTCATTGGACAGAAGTCTGAGAGTTCCAAAGTGGACAGTACATAAGCTAATGGCATGGATAGAGAGACCCGGGTCGTTACAACAACCACGCATACGATTGTTAATTAAAAAGCTCAAGATGTAATATGCTTATGAAGGATCACAATGCATCGTAAAATGTAGAGATGGAGAGCACTATTACAGTAGCCAAATCAGCATATGCATCTGCTACATTACAATAAATAGAGTTTCTCAAGCAGGATCAGCAATGGCTTCCTCCAAAGAATTATCAAATAAATACTGTGAACATCTCCAGCAGTATACTAATTGCCATTAAAGTGATAATTCCGTCAACTAAGATTACATCATTACCTGATTAAAATCCAAGGACAAAATGTCCATGTGAAGAACACACTGTTCAACTCGTTGCAACCAACCTTTCTCACTATAATGCTCCACTAATGCTTGCATAATCTTTGGAAGAAATGAATAACATATCAATTGCAGTAACAGGTATATAGTAATTAATTCACAAAACATAAGATGAATATAAAGACAAAGCAGTTATGGTCAGCATGTTAAAGTGAAATTACCGCAGGTGGAAGGGATCCCAACATATCTTTCAAAATATATGGCTCCAAAAGCTCCAAAAATGTATCTACAAAAGGAGAAAATGGCATTAGAAATAACAATAAGATTTAACTTTCAGTGGTCAAACCGCCGTCACAGAATTAAGAATAGTGCCCACCCTTAAAACATGGACAACTAACAAAACCATCATCTCTTTGATAAATCTGTCTTAACTACAATAATCACATAAGAATACAGCTCGCCCCTGTTCGACAGCCTTTTTTCATAAGAATTTAATTTTTTCTACAATGCGTGTGGGCACAACTATCACACCATACAATCATTTCTCATCACTTTCATTTGTCCCACTAGCCGTATGTTTTTTGGTATTTTGATTTGTTCCAAAATTGCCCTCAATTGCAATTGTAGAGAAAAAACAGCGGTAAAGTAGTAAATTGGTAGTATTTCATTGAGGGCAGGAATGGGAAAATGAAATTCCAACGGGTGGTGCATTATTTCAAGTTATGGCGTGCCAGGTGTCACTTTCATTTAAAAATAACATACTACTGATCCAAAATTTATAATTTCTACAAAATGGGGGCCAAACATAGCTCTAATTCACTCGAATAGGCTTTAGAAACTTAAAAACTACATTAAATTGACATTTGATTGAGGGCCAAGTCCTTCTTTTGAGTATAAATAGTATTTTTTTCCCCAAACCCAACACTTCACAGTATTTCCAAGTCAGACACCCATTACAAGAGTCATGTAACACAGCCTAATAAACCTCGCGATAAAAACAGGAAACGTCTTTAATTTCTTATAATATGAGGCTGTCTATGTTTTAAACAAAAGGTTATCATCCATTAATTAATTTTCAGTACATAATTACGTAAATTTCCATCAGTCACATCATCCAAGAGCTAGGATTCCGTTCATTGTTGATTTTATATTCCTAGCCAGTCATTAATCCATTGATTCAGGAAAACCTTATTGAAAATCCATGCTCTCATATGATTCAGTTAAATGTTTCAGTGAGAAAAATGATGAAGTACCTTTATGCTGAGCTTCATCAAATTTTGAAACAATTTCATCAAAGAGGATATCGGTTCTCCTGATATGCACACAGAACTCAACTGCAACGCCACCAACACGAGTGTATTGCCCCTTAATCTCATTGGATTGATCCAGCTTCCCATTTTGGTTGCAACATGCTACTGATATATAGGAAAATACCTCACTTACATATGACAGAAGCAACTCCACTAAATAGGGCATAATACTCCTCTGAATGTCATCCAAATTTTTGGGAAGGTCAATAACACCATGTGATTTGCCATCATAAAGTGTCATTGCCATGTTTAATGCCCCCATCCAATCACCTGCTTTCCTCAAAACTTCAATCCTTTCCTTCCAGGGAAGAAAGCGGGAAACAATAAGATGCTCTGGCCCAAGTATGTATATAGTAGCCCCCCTTACAGCTACACAATTGTGATAAGCTTTTTCAGGGTTACCAAGAGTATTAGTAAAATAGATATGTGATGAGATGAGATCATCCCCTCGCAATCCATCCACAGCAAAGCTTGTCTGATGAATCACATTTCCATCTTTTGCAAACAAATAGAGTTGTCTAGTCAAAGTGAGAATCACCAACATCTGGACAATATAAGATAACCATGATTTCTTCTACTTCCATCTAAATAAATAAAATGTTAAAACTTCAAATAATGCAAACATAACTACATGCTAATCACGACCAAAATAAAAAGTACACCAATATGCATAAAGAGGATTAGATAATATATGTTTCAAACCTGATCATCTAACCATGCCAGGCCTACAGCTGGACTTTCCAGAGTCCACTTTTCAAGTATCTTTAGCTCGGATTTCACCAGCTTAGCAATCTGAACTTTCTGATCCCAAGCAATTGCAAGCAGTGAAATTTTTTCTAGTGTGTCAGCGGGTGCATTTTCTGGGGAAAATGTAGAAATTAAAATTCTAAATTCATCTACCTCCAACAGCTGAAAAATAATAAGAACTTCATTCATACATACCAATGGAAGAACCAGGTGACTGCGACATGCATCTCCATGCGGCATAAGGCATGGCGCCTTCCCTGATGCCATCAGGTTTAGGAATTTGAGCATATACTTCTACAGTAGGATTAACTTTTGCCTACAGGAGACAAATAATATCAAAATAACAGGAGGTACAAGGAATCTCTGCAAATTTTTTCAAAAAAATAAAACCATACCACTAGAGCAGATTGATGCGTGACAAAGATGACGACACCTTCTTCAACCACACTTCCCATCATGCTACTAATACTCCCAGTAGAAACTGCACTGCTACCCTGAGAGGACATCTGTGCACCTCCGTGAACTTCACCTGACAGTAATGGAGATGCACACACTACTCTGCTAGTTGTTTCATCTAGAAGTTTCTGCTCTTGAACATAAAGTAACTTTTAATAATTTGAGGAAGCTGACAACACTTATTAACAATACACTTATCAAAGATAGATCTTTACCATCGATTTGGAGTAGGAAATTCTATTGAGCCATGGAACCACTGAAAAACGAATCAACTTAATCACACCCTTGCTATCCCCGCTAACCACATTAAACTGACGTGTAACCTGAGTATCCTGCCCTACATATAGCATGTGAACTACTGGAGCTTTATGTTCATTAATCACTCTAAGTGCAGAGGTCCTCTGAACATCCCAAACAGTGTAGTGCCCATCACCATATCCTGCAAAAAGCAAGTCTCCTGGCTGATTAAAGCACATGGAAGTTACTGGAACATGAGTTCTATCTCCTTGTAATCCAAGCACCGACATCTGGAATACGTATTTGCATCATTCAGTAGGCAAAATAAGTTAATTTAGAAATATGCTGACTATTAGTTCAAGGCTGTATAATATATCTAGTCACAATAAGAAACAAACCCTTTTGAAAAGGCTTGGTCATTGCAAATGCTTTGATCTTGCTAAAAACAAAAGTGACTTTTATCATTCTCCATGAAATTTGACAAATCGAAGCAGAACTATACTTGTCCAAGCATAGTCATAAAAAATTTACGTAGAAGTACAAACAGGAAAATGAAGCAGAAACCGTCATCATCGTGTGAAAAGATATGTTTATTGTATTGAAAGGTAAATGTAGTATAAATGAAGAATGAATATAATAGTAAACCTTTGCATCCATGTTGTCAACTTGATGAGGAGTATATTTGCTGGGCACAATGACAATAGTTCCTTTAGACATCCCAATTGCAATGTAGTTAAAATTAACTGCCAGGACTAGTGGGGACCCATGATCTCGCCGGAAAGCTTGTGATGAGATGGTATGAGAAATGGTATTGTTGGCATTAACATCAAAGTAACCCAACAAAGTAGAACCCCTGCGGACACCCTCAAGCCTCATTGGTTGAGAAGTAACACCCTCTTCATAATGCATTCCTTTAAATGCATGTTTCTTCTCGAGTTCTTCAGCCAATTCAAGTGGCTTCAAGGAAGATTGAGATTTATTTTGTGATTTTCTCCTTCCCCTCTTGCTTTCCGACTTTAAACCTAATTCTTCAACAACATCGTCAACGTCATATTGTGAACTAGCATCATCTCCATCTCTAGTTTCATCCATTGCAATCCCCTGATCACTTGCTTCTTCTTCTCCCATTAAACTCACAATTTCATCCGAACTTATTCTGTCGTTGGAAGTTAAAGGTGGTGAACTAGGAGCAGCCATCTCTTTAATTTCATTGGATTCATCAACAGAGTTAATTTCATCATTTGCATCATTGTTGTCATTCGATAAGAAAGATAAGACTTGTTTGTTTTCATTAACTTCATCCAAAACTGAATCCAACCTATTCTCATTAAATTCAAACTGATTTTCATTTTCAACAGTAGAGCTGATGTGGGATTCAGAAATGAGGCTTTCAGAAACTTGCTCCACAATCGTTAAATGCTCATCCACAGTAGCATCCTCAGTTGACGTTTGATCACTAGTTAAAACTTGAGCACTCTCAGTGGGATCATCGATAGTATCTATCGTCTCGGTCAATCTAACTTTAGCTTGTGCAGATTGAAAAACATCCAATTTAACCTCTTCTTCTGAGTGGTTACTATTGTTTTCAAGAACACGCAAACCATGGCTCTCAGAGCCAGTCTCAGAACTCACCTCAGAATCTTTGGAAACTGCTGATAAAGGCGAGGTTTCTACACTAGCAACAATAGAAGTGGTTTCCAAAGCCACCCTCTGCAGAGCACTGGTATTGGCCCTTCTCAACTTGATGGCAGCCGCGTGGGGAGTAGGAACTGAACGGGATGCCGCTGCTGCAGCGGCCAGAGCAGCCCCTGGCTTAGTTTGGGAGCTTGCTGCCCCATTGATGAATAGTGGCGGTAAAATAATCCGGCTTAACGAAAAAGAACTAGCAGCAGTATTCTCCCCCGCTGATTTAATTCTACTGCTACTAGAGCTATCAAAGCTAGTACTAGTAGTTGAACTCTTAAATTTATTGAATTCAACCACGGATGTAGGAGGGCGTGAATATGATAATTTTGGGGAAGAAGGGGGAGAGGGAGAGCAGGAAGATGAGGAATTGTTCAAAAGAATTTCATCGACCGTGCGATGGTGACTATGAGACAAGGTGGAATCCACCTCATCGGAAGACTTGGAGTCAACTCCGCCGTGCGATTGGAGGAGAGAGTCAAGATCAACTTTCATTGAGGATGGTTCCATCAGCATTAAGAGTATTATACCTCGGAAATTCAAAATCCGAATTGTAATTGCTATGAATCTTATTACCACAGTGACGTAGAAGGCAATGAACAAGAACCAGAATAATATAAGGAAAGAGATAAGAAGAGAAGGAGAAAGGGAAGAAGATTAGAGAGAAGAGGGCAGAGGTAGAATGAAAGGGAAGAAGCCAACAGAAGCAATTGGAGGAGAAAGTCATCAAGAGTCCAACTTTATACAGGACTTAACCTACTAATAATACTAGAATATCTGCAGATATCATACCAGAATAATCACCAATTTCGCAGCAGACTATGTAACCGATGGTGGTGGATCACTGTAGGTCGGCAAAAGTGACTGCGGCGTATGGTGAGAAGAATACGCTGGTAGTGATGGTTCGACCAATGACTTGTGATGAAAACAAATAGTGTTGGTCAATAGAGCAGTGAACTCCGAGTCGGAAGATGATTGTGGTGGTCGTATTAGATGACGATGGCGGCAAGGACAGAAGTGGTACTGGTGGTGATCGGCCGGCGAGATTACGGCGGTTATGTACGTCAATCTGATTTGGAGGGGAGAGATTTTTGTGTCGGGTTAGTGGGTATGGTTTTGAGGGCTGGGCATGTGGTTTTGATGTAGGTGGGCTTATCGTAGTAAGTTGATGTGGGATTGTGGTCTTGTGTGGGCTTGGTTGGCTGTGATATGTAACGATTGGGCTAGTGGATGGGATTCGGATCACGAGCTTTGTAAATATGGCAAAAATTCATATATACTAGATTTTGAGAAGGGAAAAAATTCGTAAATAAGAGTTTAAGTATAACTCATTTCAAAATTAAGATAAAAGGTTTAAAATTTCAAATTTCAAATACTTATTAAATTTTATTTCTGAAATAATTAACTAAAAATAATTTTTCGATCACAATTAAAAATTGTATAGGTCAACACCTCACCACTGCCACTAGCCACATCGCCACCAGGATCACCACCACCATCTCCAGCAGCAAATCCATCATCTCAAACGCCGCGATCAACACCACCAGCTTACCACTCCATAGCCACAATTTCCACCAAAAAAATCCCTACATCTGCCATCAGGCACTACCACCGACGCATCAACCACAACACCACCACACACAACACACCACAACAAAGATAAAAGGTTTAAAATTTCAAAAATCAAATATTTATTAAATTTTATTTCTGAAATAATTAACTAAAAATAATTTTTCGATCACAATCAAAAATTGTATAGGTCAACACCTTACCACTGCCACTCGCCACATCGCCACCAGATCATTACCACCATCTCCAGCAGCAAAACCATCATCTCAAATATCGCAACCAACACCACCAGCTTATCACTCCACGCCACAATTTCCACCAAAAAAATCCCTACATCTGCCATCGGGCACTACCATCTTAGCATCAACCACAACACCGCTACACACAACACACCACAACAACATCACCTCCCAGAACAAACCAACAATGCCACATCTCGACACCACAAGACCTGTTGTTCCTCTTCATCTCCAATTGATGCCCCATAAATTCAGGCTATTTCTGGAAGGTTTCCAGTAAAATAGTAGTAGGGCTTTTGGAGGTCATTCACAGCTTCAGTGTAAAACTCGATTTTGGTCCATCCAAATTGCATATAATAGCTTGCATATCATGTCAAACTCTTCAAACCTGCAGCATCGCCGCTCTGTATGAAGCAGCAACGATGTGGTCCCTGTCGCCGCTGCTTCATGAGCAGCAACGATCTGTTCCTCATTATCGCTGCGTCGTGTGCGGCTCCGGGTTTGGGAATATTTGTTGTGGTGGTGGTGGCAGCGTCGACGGAGGCTGCAGGTTTAGGAATTTTTTTTGTGGTTCTAGTGGGGTAGAAATGGTGAGGTGGTACCGCCGTGTGGTGGTGGCGGTGCTTTCCGATGACGACTAGAAAGAAGAGGAAAATGGAGATGATGAAAATGATTAAGGCTTGGTGTAGGTGGTTGGTATGGGTTAGATGTGATGAATATGTATATTTAATTTTGTAATATAATTATTGATATTTAAAATTTTAATTATCAGTTGATTTTTGAAACAAAAACTTGTAAATCTTAATTTTGAAATGAGAAGTTTAAAATTTTGGTATGCTTCAATTTCCAATTTTGAGAATACATTTTCAATATTGACAAACTTGAGGATTTCTTTCAAAATTCAGGTCACCAGAAGGGGAAGAAAAAAATCACACACATTCTACTCTCTCTAACTATTTTTTTTTAATCTTTCTTTAACCATCGAATACAGGGACAACATCTACGATTAATGAATTTGCAAATTTTGATATGGCTTTCCTCATCGACGATAGTATTGAAGCCAATCTCTTCTCATAATATGGCAATTCGAGCCCACCTCGATGAATTCAATTCCGATATCAAATTTTTCGATTTAATTTCGGTTCATCCATTTTTTTACAACGATGAACACAAAAGACTTTGAAACTTCATTTTTCAAAAATGACTGTTTGTGGAGAAGTCCCGTGTAGATTCGTGGAAAAGTCAGTATATAAATACAGTGTTTATTGTAAAATTATTTGACCGAAATCGAGATTAATCGAACAAGTGTGATTCATCTTATTGTGTCTATTGTATGACTATGTGGTCTCACATGTACAGATACCATGCTCATTGAAAGCTATGAAGAAAAAAAAAAAAGCTTATTGAACAGTGGATACATGGAAGGCCAGAGAAGAAAGGAACAAATTTGGTATTTCATGGCTTTTTTGTAGTGATTGAAATCAAATTCAATTATTTGATTTTCTAATGATATTGATAATTAATTAATTTAATTGTGAGGTGGTGGTGGTGTTGCCGATGGTGGTGGGGTAGGGTGAGATAAATAGTGTATGTGACTAATTATTGGGTAATTTATTTTGTGACATTTAATGTATGATTCGTGATTAAATATATGAGTGTAGTCAATAATTTGATAATTTGTAACCAATTAATATTATGTGACCTATAAGAAAGTGTAATTTGCAAATAAATTTGTAATTGTAACATACAATTGTGTTTTTAACGTGATAGTGATCTTGTGTGGTTTGTGACTCATCTGTAATCGTGGCCAATAATTATGTGTTAGTGTCTCTGATCTGTTTAATTAAATTATATATCACAAAATTTAATCATAGGTCACATGTGATCTGTAATATACGACCTGGGAGCTATAACCAAATATATGTCTAGTTGTGACTTGTTATCAATATAAAATGTGACATGTGACCTGAGAGATGTAATCAATTACATGCCTAATTGTAACATGTTATCTATGTAGAATGTGACTTGTGATCTTTGACATATAACAATAACATGTGACGTGATCGGCACGTAACATTTTGTAAGATATATCTATAATAGGATCAAGGGGAAAGCACATTGTCCCGACTCAATGACCAGGACAAGGGACAGGGCGCCAGTTGACTCCCCTGTCCCTCGTGGCCCCCCCTCCAATAGGGGGCATCGGTTGGCTCCCTATCCCTTGTCCAAGTCATTGCGCCCGGACAAGGAGCACGGTTCTAGGATCAAACCTCATATGACATGCACCCTCCAATAGGGGGTGCCAGTTGGCTCCCCTGTCCCTTGTCCCGGTCATTGAGCCGGGACAAGGAGCACGGTTCTAGGATCAAACCTCATATGACCTGCTTAAATGATAAGAACCTCAAATGAATAAAATTTCAACAGCAACATGAGCAAACTAAGCGAATTGTGGAAATAATATACAACTACTTATATTTAGATACATATAATTTTGGAAAGAACACACAACATCACAGTCACATTACAAATTTTACAGGTCACAATTTATCAAATTAATATTTTACGACTTATTTTTCAGTCATAAATAAAAAATTGTAAGTCACAACTTATTTAGTGGTCACTACTTTTTTGAATATGTGATATGTTATAAGTACACAAAGACATGTGATATCTGATCTGTGACCAATCTATTTTGATCTGTGACATGTTGACATTGATATGTGACCTATTCAATATAATATTTGACATATGATATGTGTGTGACCTGTGAACTGTAATATGTGATAAATGAACATAAATCATTGATCTTTGACCAATTTTATTTGATCTGTGATATGTGGACATTGATTTGTAGCCTATGAACCTATGACTTATTACACGTGATGTGTGAACATAAATCAGTAACTTCGACAATTGTACAAAGTCATGTGACGTGATATGTGACATATAACAAGTGCACAATGAACTTTAACAACTAAATTATAAATTGTAATGAGGGATGCGTGGCGTATGCAAATGAACATGTGACTAATTTTCACTAGTAAAACTCATGGCTTGGGAGGTGTGATCTATAAAATGCAACCAGATATATGTCTAATTGTGACCTATTACCAATTACATGTGATCTGTGACATAACTTGTAACCACATGTGACTTGTTGTGGCGAACAACATTTTTTGAGCAACATAAAGTAAATAATGACCTACTTAAATGATAAGAAACTTACACATACAAAATTTTCACTAACAACGTGAGCAAACTAAATGAACGTATTAACCAAAACAAAATAAATTCATATTCATATACATTAAATGTTTCAACCACATAGTACATCAACTATCCATCTCTCAAGCTAAAAAATTTTGAGGAAAAAAAAAATTTGAATACATCAATCATTAAATTCCCTTCTTTTTCCGTCGTTTTGTGACTTGCTCAAATCTATTAAACTTGAATTGGAACTTCTGCTCTAGGTGAATTTTTTCATGTTCCAACACTAACTTCTCTTTCATACGATCGCGCAAGAGCATTTGCAATCTTTAACTTCTGGCTCAATTCCTTGATTTGGAGCTTTAAGGTTGATATTTCTAGATCATAGTTCTCTCTGACTCAGCAACTAGCAAAATGTACAGGAAGTAGTGATGGACGAATGCAAATTATTATAAATAAAATATTCCAATCTATTTCTGCACCCCAGATTACACAATATTAGCCAATCCTTATTACACAAGTCTACATAACTCTGAAAGCACCAACAACATATTACTTATATGTAGCTTTGTACAATTTCAGATTAGTTAAATTTTTTTTACAAGCCAGCCTACTATTAACTGAACAAAATTCCAATACCACGTTGAATTTTTCCTCTATCCTTATTGTGGGTAATGGAGGTGGGTTCAGTGTCGGGGATGATATCAGTACAAATCACGGCATGCAACTTGCGAGAAACACAAGAGTTGGTGTTGGTGGGGCTGCCTTTCCAGAAATAAGTATAAACATGGAGCATATATGTGGGATAATAAACACTCTTGAATGGTCCTTGATTCCAACAATTTTAGTAATTAAGCCAGCGATTATTGTAATTATAATACGAAGCTTAACAAAAAAAAAAATCTATTGTTCAACACTACAGAATTGGAACCAATTGGAGATCCTAACAGAACAAACCTAAGGAATGTATTTAACTTGACAAGAATTGTGTGCAATACACAAAACACACAAGATAGAATAAAGTTGCAATAATCTCACCTTCAACTCCAAACTCAAAGTGGTCAAACGCTGCTCAGCTTGCTAAATATTAATTGCCCATTATCCTTTATTTCCTTCTCCTGTCATTCCACACGCAAAAAGTAAATTAGCAATCACGATCTCCACATACTCAAAGGGATAATGTGCATACCAGCACCTGTATCGACCCGTAAAAATAGAGAAGGTCTTGTACCCACCCGAATGAGATTTTCGATCTGCACTCCTTGTTAACAACACTTTCCATTTGGGTTTGTAAGGAGTTAGGGTTACAACTAAGGTGTTTGAATGAACCAAGTGGGGATGAGAGATTCAGCAAAAACACCATTGGTAACGGTAAAAAGAATGAGGTAATCTCTCAGGCGAATATGGTAGTGTTGTTTGAAGAATGGTAGTTAGTTTATCTCTTGCTCGAAATGGAATATTAAAGATGAAGAATTTTGATTTTAAAATTTTCTCTTCTCTACTTACGTAAATGATGGTAACTAATTTTTGTTAGTGATTGATTATTAATAATATATTTATAAATAAAAATTAAATATATAATTATAATCTGATTTATGAAATGTTGAACTTAAAATTTGATTAATGAAATGTAAACTTTGAAAAAAGAGCCAGATGTAATTTC
>CAIGRK010045597.1:0-10506 GCA_903798315.1 Fraxinus greggii | reverse complement strand
CTCTTTTATTTATGTAGGATATGAATCAACTGTAGTGATTGCACTCTTGTAACTAATGATGGCAAAAAAATCCGTCCCGGGTGGGTTCTAGCCCTACCCCGAACCCACCCTGTGAAGTATATAAAAAAAAAAATTAATTAACTTGAAATTTTTGAAAAAAAGGGGGGAGGGGGAGGAAACCGGGGAGGCCCGCGCCCAGCACCCGCCCCGTCTAAGGGAGGGCGGGGTGGGGAAGTGGCGGGGCGGGATGCCTGCCCTGAACCCGCCTCACTGCCATCTCTACCTGTAACTTTGTTCAACATATCAAACATGCATGTAACCCTAAAGCAACTTCGAACAAGAAAGCAACTTACGAGCTTATCACCGATGTTGAATGTTTGACTTGAAGCCCAATCGGAGCAATCAATCCTGTTCGTCCCACCATTGCCATCATCGACTTTGATATCTTTGGTTACTACTGGGGACAGGGCCGACCCTAAAATTTTAGGTACCCTATGTGACACTCTAAAATGGTACCCTTTTCATTTAATTAAAAAATATGTTTCAATAATATTATTTCATTGTAAAAATGTGATATTTAAATATTACTTTGTTTATTTGGTGTGAATAAGAAAGTACAAGTAAAGATCAAAAGTACCTTCCAAACTTTATCAAAATTCATGTGGTATCAACAAAGAACCATCCAAGCTACTAATCTCTTTGTGCAATTCTATATGGCAAACCTTGATATCAAAAACAGCAAATACTACGTGTAAACTTTGAAATGCAATAAATCATATGGAAGTATTTATTCTGTATTTCTATAAGCAAACTCACTAATTTAACTTTCGTAATCAATATGTTCCAACAAATCTTGTTCAATAAATATCAAACATGTGTACTACCAATCAAATGCAAATGTAGAAGATTTAGGAATAAGAAATATAATAATGTTAAATAAGTGTCATAACTGTCCATTTGTTTTATCACAGATCACATATAACTCATCCAAAAGGCAAAACGCAAAAGGAAAAAATTGAATGTAATCACTTACCAGTTATCGTCAAACAAAAATTTACCTTTCTAGAAACAAAAAACCACGAAATAGCAATTAACAAGTGGACAATTGACACCAATAAAATGATGATGTTACGATGCAGATTGTACTATTGCAAAGTAAGTAACAAAGATTGACGGTAGAGTTTTTATCTCTTATATTTGACTGTTCTTCGTAGGTTAAAGGGTGAGAGAGACAGAAATGACGAAAGGGGAACTAGGGTTGCTTTTCACTCTCCACTTTAACCATTTGGAATTTGAATTTTGGTCTGCTTCTTGTCTTGTTGAGTTAGTAAGTAGTTAATAAAGCTAATTTAGCATTTGGATTGAGCAAATAAAATTGATAGTTAAAATATATTTTTCTTTCAAAAGCAAGATAGTTTAAAATTAGAAAAAAATATTTTTTTTTTCAATAATATGTTAAATTTAAAAAATATTAATGTAATATAAGTTTTTTTATTCTATTTTCATAAATATTATGCCCCCTAACTTAACATGATAATAAAAATTTTAAATTTTAAAATTAATAGAACATTTTTAAATATATATATAATTATACATATATATACACCTATAAAATATAAAATTTGGTTCCCCTACAATGTTGAAACCCTGTTCGATCGCTCAATTTGTGCACCCTCAAGGCCGCCTCTAACTGAAGAGTGGAGAAGGAGAATAAGAAGAAATGGAGAAGCCATAGCCAAAGTCATTTCTATTTCTTTATTTCAAATTAAAATGCAAGGGAAAACATAGATATGTGCACAAATGATGGTAGTGCAACATATATATGACTACGCAACTATGAAAATTGACATGATTCAAAGGTGGGTTGTGGGTGGGGTGGTCCAAAAACTATGTATATTTTTATGTAATATTAAAATAATAGGTTTTATAAATAGTTTAGGGCCTCTTTTTCCCATGTCTACCTAATATATATGCCTCATGGATAGCACTTCGAATATCTGTGTTGACTAATTAAAATATCTAATAGAATTGTTGAACCAGCCTGTCATTGAATAATGTATGTATGTCGCTCTAATCATGAAAATGTCTTCGAAAATTCTGGTGATTTTTCAAAATAATTATTCACTTTTAAAGTATATTTCTAAACATGTTTGCAAACAAAGAGTAGCTTTATACACGTAAATATCTTATCTTACCATATCTTCCATTTTTCAAACCAGTCGATTTATAATTGCCACCTAACATTAATTAAGAAGATAATCATGTAAGCTAGGTCAGCATTAGCCACTTTGAAATAAACAAAAATGTTGGATAGGCTGTCAAAGTTCATTCGAAAAAGAAGAAATGAAGAAGAAAATTAATGCTCATGTTGAAGTTAAGAATTTTAGTTATACAACTAAGAATTGACAATAAATTAATGCTCATGTTGAAGGTAACGAATTTTATTTTATTTATAAACAGCAAATGCTTGAGACCCCTCAATGAATTGACACAATGATAGAAAGTGATGGGTCATCTAGGCAAAGGATGAATCACACGTACAACCCTACTTTCTAAAATTCATATTCTCCTCAAAAGCTTATTTTCAACCACATTTTTCCTAAAACCCACCACTTTTATCAACTTTTAAACTATAAAATTCATCAATATTTATCAAAATCTACTAAATCTGATTTTTAGCTAAACCAAACAGGGCGCTAGGTAATTATTCATATGCCCCACAAATTCTCAAAACGGTAACAGACGTGGCATTAGTGAAAAAGCATGGGGGATGACATGAAAAAACGCAGTAATATACATTCAAGGCATAAACTTTTAAGGAACTCTTTTGATACAGGAGATATCTCCATTATTCCAGTTAATTCCTGCGCTGAAAAACGAGGCAAGTATAGTTAAAATGGCAGGAGGAAAGCATGAAAACATCTCATTTTCCACCCAAGGTAGGGAACTGTCCTGGATCTTCAATGGCAGGTGCTCTCTCATTGCTCATCTCACCACCACCATTGTAACCTCCTCTGGAACCACGACCACGTCCACGACCGCGGCCACCAGGAGAATAGTACTTTTCACCCTCAGCAGGCTTCAAGAACTCGTTAATGCTGACAGACTAAAACATCCAAAATAAAATGTGGTCAAGCAGTTGACACCTAAATTGCATGATCGGATTCAGGTATGGAAATAAAAGGTTAACTATTGACAATCCCTTGCAGGCTGGCCAAGGGAGGGGGGAGGGAGAGAACAGAGAAGTTTACAGCAATGGCACTTGCCCCGTACAACCCATGAAGAGACTATATATATATATGAATACTTACCTTTTTGGTTCTCTCTTCCTTCTCGGCCAATTCTTTCTTCTTATCCTTGAAAGAGCCCTACAGTACAAATCAAATCGATCATAAACACAAATGATTTGTATCACATTGTCATGCATCCTGAAGAACATATCAAAGATGAATGTAGAAGAGTGACAAGCATGAAAATAAATTCTGCGAGGAGATCTAATAAATTCACCAATTTGATGAATATATCATCGTTATTTTTCTTGTTTGCAAGTTGTTGCATAGATACAAACTCTTTCCCGTCAACTTTCCTCTCCTCAGTCTTAAGATTCTGGAGAGCCTGCCTCTTCTCCTCTAGAACCTTCTCGTACTCTTCAAGAGTCATCTCCTGCAATTTCGAAGAATATTTATTCCGAATGTGCACAGAGATGCCAACAATGACTCAAATGGCAAGACACTAATGAAAATTAATGTAGTTAAAAGTCACTCCTAGTCTGGTATGTTTGTCATTTAAATTGCAAAAGGTTTGTATGGTGAAAGTAAAGGTGAGCAGTTTCATGCAAAACAGAACAGAGAACATATGAGATTTCCTTTCAGAAGGCATGAATACGATGACACAATGCGTCAAGCATCCAAAAATTATAATATTAATGAAATCTGCAGTTCAGTAGTAAGTCACATAATAATGCAATGAAATTCTTATTTCTGAAAAAGGAATACCAGTTTGGGGTAATAAAATACAAGTACTATGATCAGTCTGTGGTGCATATTATTTAATTTGGCTTGCCACAAGGACGTCTATGGGATGTAGTAGTCTCTGACTTCAGAATTCAAATTCCAAAGAAAGTTGCTATATGAAGCTATAGGAGTTCAATTGGTGTCACCAAAGTAGTTAGTAAGACAGACTGCTGACAGAATAGCTACAAATTAAGTCATTCCAGCAATCAGCATTCTCGAACTCGGCTCAGATGATTATCGTACTTTCTGAGAATATCTACAAAATTATCTTCACAGGCATAAAAACCTCATATCTAATACCAAATATACTCCCATGTGACATCTACTCTGGCTCAAAGTGAAAGAGAACAGGTTATAATTAAATGATCGATTGGAATTACCTTGCAAAAGAAGATTATTGTCGTCTTGCAAGACGTTATGTGAACATAAAAGGAAAGAACAAACATTGGCCTGTAGTAGTAGAAACAAGCAGACAACTACCAAAAAAAAATTGGACTCGTGAATTAATTTATATGAAGACCTTAAATTTATCCTCAGGTTCCTTCTCTTCAATTTCAATTACAGAAGTTTCCTTGTTTCCATGTGCCGCATCCTCCTCTCCTGAGGGCCTCTCAGCATTCAGATTTTTCTCACCTTCAATGACAACTTCCTCGGTAACTCTAGAAAAGAAACCATGGCTGAAGGACCACGGTATTAGATATACGAGAAAAAGCATATGCCATTGTATTGATTAAAGCCTTACTGCCAAAGGCACCAAGGAAATACTCACTCAACCAGTTCATCAGTCTGAGCTCCCCAGTTACCACTTCCAGCTCCTTCACGTTTTATCTCATTTCTGCAGTGGAATGAGTTTAAAACGGAATATAAATGTCTAAGACGGCAAAGATGCAAAGACAAAAGAGATCAAGTTCGTGAAAAACATAGCATGTATACCCCTGCCCAGAGCCACTATGGCGATCAAAAACCCGACGTGGCCTTTCCTGCTCGCCTTCCCCCACTTCTCCATTGCTGAAGCCACCTCGGCGACCACCTCCAAAAGGACCACGAGGTCCACCATAGCCACCACGCCTTTCAAAAGGCTTTCTGTTATCGGCTTCTCCAGATGCACCTTGACCACCTGAAATTTCCATATTTCCATACGAATTCTCATTGTTGGTAGAGTCTCTGTCGTACCCACGGCCACTACCACGCCCACGCCCATATCCTCGTCCACCACGGCCTCCTCGTACAGAGTCAGATTTTGCCTCTCTGACTACTCAAATGAACAAACATAAAAATACAAGGAATCAACAAAAAAATATCAAAAAGTGATGATTTGAACCTAAATAAAGTGTTGATGAGTAGCCTACATAAAACTTATTCTGCTACAATTTGGAAAAATTATAATATACAAGGCTGTTTCAAGAGGTAACTAATATAAAGCAAGAATTAATGAAATTCAGTGAGCATAACCATGAACAAATAAGCTGGGAGAATCAGCAGAAATATGGCATGAATAAGTATATCAAGCCTTCTCCAAATAAGGTTAACAATAAAAACAAAGTATGCACTTTGTACTAATCATTGAACCTTGACATTTACAATCAAACTCTTATGGACCCATTGCGTAGAGTGCTTGAATTCAGTAAACAGGATATTGTTGAAAGAATACATAATCAGTGCAGATATTCCGAGAGCAATATGTTTAAAAGGTTTACACATCTCATGTATTAACAGGATTTTTCCTAAAAGAACAGATACTTGTAAACTTATTCCACCCGTATCTTATATGTTATCAAAGCTTGGATACTATTCGATACGTACCAAATACTTTTTTTAAATACTTTATATTATTTAACTTTTCGATACATATCGAACACCTTAGGACACGTAAAGAAGAAGAGTTTTATTGTTTTAAATTCATTATATTATTATTGAGAATAGATCACAATTTTTTTACTTGATAAATTACTATTAATATTATCAATAACTTATTGAAAATAGTTAAGGAGCACCTACTCTTTTGTATAATGTATGAGAAGGAATAAAATAACTTCACAATGAGCTAAAGAATTTGTTTTCATTTATAGAAATATGCTTCTTTTATAAAAAAAAAAATTAAATCTTTATTTAAAAGGAGAATCCAAAATATAGGATATTGTCGAATACTCATTTGATACTCTTGAAGGTGTCGGAATGCTTGAGATTGGATAGTTTTATTTTAAAGATAAAGAAGAAGAAGATGATGATGATGTTGAAGAAAATGAAGTTTGAACAATTAAGGATTAAGATAAAATATTTTAATATTTTATTTTATTTTTATTGTCAGGCACTATGAAAAATACAACACACATATTATACCCCAGTTTGGTGCTCATGGTTTTAAAACTCCTTTTGCTACAAGATCATTTTCAACCACACATACACATTAACATCATAAAATATTCTACACATAAACCAAAAACTTTTCCCTACATTTTAACCACATGTTCTCCTAAAAATGCTATTCAAAAATCCTTTTTTTTTTTTAATAATGGGCACCAAACAGGGGCTACACACACACACATATCCCCGTATTTTTAGTTTGGTTAAAAAGCAATACAAACGCACTCGTATCATATCATATTTGAATTACATAACCAAATATGGGCTTCATGAGTTTTTTCATTTCCACAAAATGACATATGGTAGGGATGCATTTAGAAGAAACCCAACAAAGGGGGAAGATAGATGAGGAAATGGTACATGATGTCAGAAAGGTAAATCTCAATTAAAATATTTAGATAGTGACGAATCTTACACATATAAATCGTTGAAGCTACTTATGTCATTGCTGAATACTCATTTGATGATCGGCTTCATTATTTAATTGATGGCTTGACAAAGCCCAAAACAGAGTGTCAAAAAAATAAAACATATTTTCTGTGGGTGGAGAGTAAATATAATGAAGGGTGAAAATTGAAATCCATATGAGACGAAATATCTCTGCAAACTTTACCAAAAGTTCATTTTGTCTATACATAGAAAAATAAACGTTCTGTAGCACATTATATGCAGAAATTTTTCCTGTCAACTACTCATCCACAAGAGATGAGGAAATAATATAGGCAACAACATATTACAGCTTAATATAGAAACTCAAACACAGAATAAATAATGTTGGATAGTTGCAATCTTGAATTGGATAACAAGATATCTGCTGCCCAAAACAGATCTCAAATTTAATAATTGAATACAAATGCAAGGAAAATTCTATTATAAAGCAATATCATTGTCATAAAAATCAATTAACACAGTTCATAATCTTTGATTATGAAAGATACATAGCTCTCAAAAAGAACAATATCGGAGAATATTTTCAGAAATTTATAGTAAAACAATTTTAGCAGTAGGAATANAAGAGATGAGGAAATAATATAGGCAACAACATATTACAGCTTAATATAGAAACTCAAACACAGAATAAATAATGTTGGATAGTTGCAATC
Organism: Fraxinus greggii; assembly: GCA_903798315.1. Taxonomy (NCBI): domain Eukaryota; kingdom Viridiplantae; phylum Streptophyta; class Magnoliopsida; order Lamiales; family Oleaceae; genus Fraxinus; species Fraxinus greggii. The sequence continues at coordinate 3,026 of CAIGRK010045597.1, read as the reverse complement.
TTGAATTGGATAACAAGATATCTGCTGCCCAAAACAGATCTCAAATTTAATAATTGAATACAAATGCAAGGAAAATTCTATTATAAAGCAATATCATTGTCATAAAAATCAATTAACACAGTTCATAATCTTTGATTATGAAAGATACATAGCTCTCAAAAAGAACAATATCGGAGAATATTTTCAGAAATTTATAGAAAAACAATTTTAGCAGTAGGAATATTTTTATATACATGTTACTAAAAACACATTATACATATAATTTCTAATAAGTATTTAGACTTTACTAGAAATGATATCATAATAATCCATGTCCATAGAACAGAAACAGGAAATCAGATATTTATACATTAATCAAAATCTTAGAATTCTTTTCCTTCTTTTTAAATTATCAATAGAAAAGAAAAAAGGAGGAGGAGGAAGAGAGGAGCGTAACATACCAGCCTGAGCCGGGGGAAGAGGCTTCGAGGGAAGCTTAGCATTCGCCGCAGCAGCCGCCGTCTTAGTTTGCGGCTGATGCTTTGGTGTGGCCGAGGGAGCTAGGGCTTTCTTCGGCTCGATCTTTTGCATAAGCTGCGACAGGTCCTCCGTATCATCGTCTCCCAACAAATCAAAAGGATTCGCTGTCGCCATTTTTCAGCCACCAGAAGAAAAACCCTAGCCTTTTCAGATATATCAGAAACAGAGATCCTTAATTGAACTCTTCATTCATAGTTATCATGATAAATAAAACAGATCTATGTTAAAGGGATAAAGGGATGGTAGTTTGGTGAAACCCTAGCCGTGATGAACAGGACGAGGCGTAGACAGAGAAACAAGGGTTCACGGGGAGGAAATCCCTTATTTGTTGTTGCGTGTTTCACGTAGAATCTGTGGAGACTTGTAGTTGAAAAGTGGTGGAATTCATAAAATATGTAGTGAAAATTTATTGTTGGCTTTGATTTATATTAAAATTTAGAGTTTGTTTGGGAGGGATTTTAATCGAATTAAAATTAAAAAATTAGTCGTTATTGTTGACTTTTATTAAACGAGTGGGCTCAATAACGGTTATATTTTCAATTTTAATCAGATTAAAATCCCTCCCAAACAACCTCTTAAATTTCTCGTTGATTTTACTCATAAGATTTTTAGTACATTAATGTCTGTTTATTTCCCATGTTAATCCTCATTTTAATAAACTTTTGGAATGTTGGCAATCCGTCGTTAGTCTTTTTCGACGTAGTATCTCACAGTGGGATCCATTTTGAGGAGAGCAACAATCATATAATGCATTATGGGGTTGAAAAAATAAAACCCTCGTCGCTTAATAAAATATGTAATTAAAACATCTTATAAAATATGTTATCAAAATTAATTATTAATGTTGATTTAAATTAAAATTTAAATTTGAATTTTTACCGAAGAATTTTTAATAGTTCTACGATGGTACGTTTTTGGCTTGAACTTATCGATTTAGTTATTTAACTAATTTTTTAGTAAATTTTGATCAAGCTTGATGAAATATATAGCTAAAATGTTGATAAAAATATAAATCTCTTGAAATATGTAAATTGAAATAAATTTGAGTAATAATGAGTTTTAGAAATGAGGGCCAAAAAGGGGTTAAATGTGCGAACTATACGAGAACTTTACCGCATGTAACAAAATAATGAGGCCTTGTTTGGTTTAGCTGAAATCAAAGTTTTAGTGATAAAAATCAATTGAATGTGTAGTTAAGAAGTTGATAAAAGTTTTGCGTTCCCCGAAATACGTGACAAAAATTAATTTTTTTAAAAAATGAGTTTTATAAAATGAAGGTCAAACATGGGCTAATGAACTTACAAAATCGTATATGGGTGTATTTGAATCACATTATTTTAGAAGAATGTATTCTGGAATAGTAGATTGATGGAGAATGTATGATTGAAAAAGAAGGAAAAGTTATTGATGTGATGGAAATGCTTGACTAAAAATGAGTTGAACAATGAGAATGAAAATTTTAATGTTTACCAGAGGCATAAATTAACTTCCATGGGTCAAAACTAACAAAATAATTTATATGGCAAAACAGAATGTCTACGTTACAATGATGTGATATTTGGTTAGTTGATTACTTTAATAGTATAATCGAGAATCTATATAAGAATATGAAATAAGCCTAAATTTGGTATTGTAATTATGACAAAAGATATTGTGATGTAAAAACATTCAAGATAATAAAGAGACCCTATCATGATTTTCATGAATAGAGTTCTCGTCAAATATATATTTTGTTCATTATAAAAGATAAATAAAGTCGAACGTGTGTTTGTCTCCTATTAATGGGGGAAATAGAGTAATGAATAGTATTATTTGAAGAATGTACAGTTAAAAATTAAAATGATTTTTTTGATTTGTGTGTAGAATATTTTATTGGGTGAATGTGTGGTGAAGAATCTTACTATAACAAGTAACTTTTTGAAAATAATGGTAAATAAATAAGGACAAAAATGTTGAATTGAATCGTTCCAGTTTGTACGGGGTTAAATTTCGTGACAATCAAAACAGTCGTAATAAAGGGGTTCTACTTAGATTGAATAGAATTTCAAAAAATATATAAAAAAAAAAAAAAAATTTGATAACCTGCAGTGTTATCAAAAAATATTGGCTTCAAAAACTGTTTTTTATTTAAATTATTCAATGGAAGAATGTCACGTGGCATTGTTTCAACTAAAGTGTAGAAGGAAATGTATACCAAGAATAATTGAAATTATAAAACCTCATGGTCAATGTCAGTTCACCTGGTTGAGGAACGACTCGCTAAGGTTTTATGACTAAGCTTGATTTTTGGTTATGTTTTATCCAGTTTCTTAGTGTTGGTCAATTTTAGTAAATGCAGAAGAATTTTTTTATTAAAAAAAAAAAAACCGTTTATTTTGCTTAGGTTGCACAATGTAATGTTTTAAACGGCTTAATTACACAAAATGTCTATACGTTTGGCATGTAATATGCAAAACGTTCATACGTTTCGAATTTTTACATTTTCACTCATATTTCAACGTTTCATT
>CAIGRK010045556.1:0-13524 GCA_903798315.1 Fraxinus greggii | reverse complement strand
TTGTTAATCATAAGGAGTTTTGATTGTGAAATACAAGTTACATATTACTAAGTCTTAAAATATCCGTTGATGTAATTAATAATGAGATACGAATATCGTTATTACGAATAGACCATCTCATGTGGCATTTCTCACATATAAAGTGAGTAGTTGATCTCACAAGCTAAAATGTTGTACATTTAAATGAACGCATGGATGTTTTATTAATAGAACGAAACATTGGAAATCTGCAGCAGGGATTTGACATGAATAACTCTCTCAATGTCAGTGGTTCATATGTAACGTTCAATAGTGACATTGGTCATTCAACTTGAGGTCATCATAATACCTTATATAAGGACATTTATATTTTGGTGATGTTGTATGTTGGTCTACCAAAAGTCGTTAATACAGCATCGTTCAAATCATATGAATGTTTTGAATTTTCAATAGAGGATTCATCAGTTTTAGATAGTAAGAGGTTATGATCTATGTTTTATCCACTTAATTTGACATCAAAATCTTTGATCAAGGCAAATACGTAAGTCAAAAGAGTTTTGACGATTATTGATTTAAGAGCGAGATGAAAGATATGTAATCAAGATTGACACTTCTCCAGATGTCGTAATTAATTGGATTATATTGATGAATGAATTATACTTTTACAATAAACGAATTGCATCACATGTTTTGCGTGCATTGCAAAATATCAATCGGGAATGAGGAATNTTTTGAATTTTCAATAGAGGATTCATCAGTTTTAGATAGTAAGAGGTTATGATCTATGTTTTATCCACTTAATTTGACATCAAAATCTTTGATCAAGGCAAATACGTAAGTCAAAAGAGTTTTGACGATTATTGATTTAAGAGCGAGATGAAAGATATGTAATCAAGATTGACACTTCTCCAGATGTCGTAATTAATTGGATTATATTGATGAATGAATTATACTTTTACAATAAACGAATTGCATCACATGTTTTGCGTGCATTGCAAAATATCAATCGGGAATGAGGAATGTTAATTAATTAATTTAGGTGAATTATTGATAAATTAAAAAAAGAATTTATTCTATCTTATTTTGATGGGAGAATTGCAGTCAGAGTCCTAAACCTTTCAAAACATTGCAGATTATATCTAAACCTTTCATTTTTGCAGCTGGAATCCCAAAATTTTATTTCGATTACACTTGGAGGACAAATCCATTAATTGACCAGAAAATTAAAAAAGTTTAACATATTTTGATCAACTAAATGTAGGGTAAAATTGTGACTATACAAATTTTCAAATAAAACAATTAAATAAAAAGCCAAAAAGAAGAGGAAATGAGAAATATGCACACCCCATTCCCATTCCCACCTTCACCCCACATCCACCCCCCACTTCAATTTTCCTTTTAATTAATTTAATTATTTTATTTGAGATAATGTATAATTACAGTTTTATCCTTCATTTAATTGGTCGAAAAAGGTTAACTTTTTAATTTTCTGGCCAATTAATGGATTTGTCTTCCATGTGCAATCGAAGTAAAAGGTTTGGGACTCTAATTGCAAAAATGAAAGGTTTGGATATAGTCTGCGAAGTTTTGAAATGTTTGGGATCCCAACTACAATTCTCACTATTTTTTATTAGATCAAAATAATAATTTACTTCCACTGACATCGTGATCGAGAACATAATGGGTCACAACGAAAGGGAGAAATAGAAGTATGATATTAAGAATTAATTAATTGAAAAGTATGGGATATTTGTAGAATTGATTAATTAATTTTTTATTAATGAATTTTAGTCAATTAATTAGATTAATTAACACATGGATCAATTTCAATTAATTAGAATAATTAATAATGAGCTGACTTATATTTAATGGGTGGGTCAAGTCCACTTAAATATATATAAATAAAAAATTAGGATTTGAGTTTTACATTACACATATCATAACTCATATTACAATATTATATTCTCGCTAGCACAAGAAAGAGAAACAATAATCTATCATTGTTGTTTACTTGTGCAGATTACCATTAAAGGTTGGACAATTTGATAGTTGGAGTGTGGAAAGATCGTGGTAGATCAAGATTTACAAAGAGAATCAGTGATCATGATTGTTCGTGATCAAGATTCTTGAAGAAGTTTGAAGAATTTATTAAAGGTTTTCTTATCACGATTTCTATCTAAATACAAAGACGATCCTTGAAGGGAAATGAAAAAGAATTAGAATTCTGTTGTGCATGTATGAGTAAATTCCTTATCGTAAACATATATTAATCAACTTGTATTCAAAATATAGTGACTAATAACCACATTTAACAATATTATAACCACAGTTAAAACATTATCCTTTACAAAACATAAGGAGACACTACTATATATAAAATCATCTTCTAAATCTTCTCAATTCATTGTTCATAGATTTGTATGATATACTCATTTATTCTATTGGTTATTATTTATGAAACTACTTAAAAAATTGTTAAATATATAATATGTAAGTAAGTTAAAGTTTTTGAAAAAACTCGTTGTCCCCAATCACCTATAAATAAATGAACACAATGAACTACATTGCTTTGAATATGCATATTGTTATGCCTTACCACCGAGACTCCCACGTGAAGCCTATGTGGCATCCCACATAGAGTGCAATGAACCTACTAAAGCCCTTTCACCAAAGCAATGGCATGCAATGGACCTACTGAAGCCCTCTTGACGAAGTGGTGATGCTCAAGGAGGCTAAATTCGAAGATCTACCACGACAAGTGACGACCCATCTCCTTTGAAGATCCTAAATTGATAAAATAATGTTCAAATGATTGATATGACTCCTGTAATGAGTAATATGTCGAAGTCTTGTCAAAATAAGTTGTAGGGTGGATGCCCATTTTCAAAAGCATTAAATGCGCCACTGGTTAGCAGGGTCAAAATTGATACCTACGACAAAATGCTTTAGTTAAGGAGATGAGACTACGTGTCCCCTCATCCAATGGACACCATTTCACATGTAACACTATAAGTATTCCTCCCTAGTGTCATTTAAGAGTGATGCAAACACTTGTATCTTGCCAATGCCCGAACATTTTTATTTTGCGTTATAAAGCTTCACCCTATTCAAACCGAAATATCGTTGACTAGCAATCTGTCAAAACATGTTAGAGTTAGCTTGCGTGGATAGGAGTGGACCCGATGTCTATTGTCCACATCAACAGTACACAAAACGAGGTCAACAGATTGACGCAGTCTTTGGGAAATCGCTACCACAACCATGAAATTTCCCTGGGAAAAAACTTGATGAAAAGTTGTTGAGCATCCCCTTGAAAAATGATTTGTTCCAGGAAAAGAACAAGTGGAAGCCTAGAGGTTTAGAAAAAATCTGAGAATTCACCTAGGAAAAAATGAGTTTAAACTGTGATGTCCGTCCCAGAATGGTGACAGAAAACCCTGATGAAAGGATCTGGTAACCTGCAGCCCAAGTGGGTAGGCACCATCATAGGTGCGATGGAGTGAGAGTGGCTACTCAACTCATCCTGGAGATAGTAACAATGGCCACTAACATGAGAAACATCACTTACCAAAACATGAGTATTCATGAACTCCTCGTGCAAGTACAAGGCCAGAAGGTCTACCAATCTCCCATTGCGCACCACAAGGATACTATCTGCGTAAAGTTGAAGTCCAAATTCACCATATCCTTCTAGTAGGGTAGAGAAGTTAGCCCACTTGAAAGGGAAGTTGGAGTAGACATCTCTTCAAACTATACATCTAGCCGACACATCGAGACCCATGACGACAAGGAAGATAACTTTCCCTGGAATATGAGCTAAAACATATGCCACAAAGGTCTATCAGTGTGTTTCACAGAATCAGTCCAACGGGAACCAGGCGCAAGCCATCCTACTACCTCGAGCACCTAGAAATAGGCCTCAGCCATCACCTCCCATGGCGAGAACACCGGAGGAGAGGCAAGGACACGCCTCACGAGCTGCCCTACCTACAAATGGCACCACGGGAGGGAGAAAATGGTGAGGATCGGGTAGGCCATCTCATCCGCACCTAGATATGAGACTGATGAAGATGAGGACTCAAACTTACCTCAAAGGTCATGTGACCTCGATAACAATGATAAAAAATTTCATTTTCAGAAGAACTGAGAAATGCTCTTGTCCCGAGTCACTATGTGCCGCCAAAGATACCAAAGTGTGACGGAAGAGGCTACCCAACTAAGCACTTGAGAGGCATCTCCTCGCCGTCAAATGTAAGGCCTTCTATTTGACTTTAAGAAGAGCGACAAAAAATTGGTATTGTAGATTACCCCAAGGAGTATTAGGAGCTGATCGGAATGTAGAAGTATATTCTTGAAAAGAACCGCAGTAAGTAAAATAGGAGAGGTTCATATGCAACGCCTTTAGGACAGAAGGCAACAACCTAGGGAGATGTTGAAGAGTTTTTTAGCCTGCTTTACCAATGAGATGACATATTGTGTGGAAGTCAGTAATAGGGAGGTGTTGTTCGCGCGGTCGGGTGGGCTAAACATGAACACCCTCTTTTGGAGGGATGTGCAGAATCGAGATCCCACCAACTACGATACTCTGTTGGAAATGATGAGGAGCGAAATCATCAACGAGGAGTTGATCAATCATCGAAACAGAGCTAGCAGGGGTCTTCCACCCTCAAAGACAAGGTAGGAGAAGGCCTACCACACACTAATGGACCACAAATTGAACTAGGCTAGTCATGAGGTCATTCTCATTTTGGGCAGACACTTGCCACAACCAAATTAAATGCAATACTCACGTTGGTTTACAATGATGTAAACCTCGGCACTAACATGCGACAAACTGGGTCTGGACAATGGGCCCCCAAAGAGGAAGAGGTCGAGGGTGGAGTTCAAAACCTAGAAATAGGCTGAGTACTCCTCAATATTTTACTTGTTGTCATTCCTACAGTCATGACATAGCAGACTGCAAAGATATAACCCAACATCATAGGCAGGTTAATCATTGGGATGACCAAAGAGATGATTGCCATCCTTCTAGGAACCTATCCCCAGCTTGGCAGGACTAATGACCTATGCGCGAAGAGGCCAAACCCACCCATGTCGTCGTGAGCCATACCAATGACGGAGGAGGGACCGTCATAGAGAGAGGCCTAAAGAAAGAGAATGACAGCGTATGGACCCCGACCAATATAGAAGACGCTCTTATCCATGAAATCGATACGTTTTTTGGAGGACCCTACATTGGGGACAACACAAGGAATTATACTAGAGAGGTCAATGACCTTCCATGGCTACCTATAGAGTATATGGCAGTTCCAGGAAAAGGCAACTACCACCTATCACTTTCACCTAGGAGGCTGCTGAGGGTATGCATTTTACCCATTGTGACGCCCTCATGTTAAGGACAGTTGTGGCTCATAATGGACAGAAACGGATTCTAGTCGATAATAGCATTTCAGTCAACATCCTCTTTGGAGCCACTTTTGAGAAAATGATTGTCGATCATGAATTGACTCCCATCAACACCTCCTTGTATGGTTTCATTGATGACAGCATCATCTCAAGGGATAAAATAACCCTTCCAGTGGAAATAGAACCATCCTAGACAGTTTTAAACTTTATGAAATTTCTGGTAGTAGATAACAGGTCCGCCTACCATGGGGTACTAGGTAGACCTGTCTTAAAAAGACTTGTGGGTATCGCCTTTATTTACCACCACTTGTGCATGAAATTTCCTATTGAACGTAGGATTGCAATAGTTAGGGGTTACAAGAGAGGAGTGCGAGAGTGCTACCTGAACTGAAAAGAATGGCCGAATCGAGGACGTCAATATGGTGCTAATGGATGTTGACATGACATATGCCCCAGAGGACAAAATTCTGGATAGGAAGACGACGAGATGATAGATGCCCTCAAGTAGGGAGTAGTGCTCGATGAACCGAGCCCTCATGTTATCGAATTTGAATCCCAAACATCCCCAATAGAGGAATTGGAAATTTTTTCGATAGACCCTCGAGACCCCACCAAGGCATTGTAGGTGTGAAAATGCCTACCATTGAAGGCTTGAGAAAGACTCAATGAATTTTTGTACAGAAATCCTGATGTCTTTACATGAAGGAATGAGGACATGGTGGGCTTTAACTTCAAGGCCAGTTACCATTATCTGAAAGTTGATCCTATAGTTGCCTCGCATACACAGAAGAGAAGTGCACTCAACCCGAAAATGTATGAGGCTTTGAAGGAGAAAGTGGAAAAGCTGATCAATAATGGCTTTACCTGGGAGACCATTTACCCGAAATAGGTCTCCAACCCAAGCACAATGATAAATGGAGGGTGTGCATCGACTTCTCCAACCTCAACCAAGCTTGTCCTAAGGACAATTTTCCTCTTCCTAGGATAGACCAATGTGTGGACTCCACTGCTAGGTATGAACTTTTGAGCTTTATGGACGCTACTCAGATTATAATCAAATTCCCATGCACCTGGCCGACGAAGAAAATATATCTTTCATGACTGATAGAGGTCTTTATCGTTACAAAATGATTCCCTTTGGATTGAAAAATGCATGAGCTACCTATCAAAGACTAGTTTGCAAAATGTTTGTCAACCTCATTGCTAAAACAATGGAGATCTATGTGGACGACATGCTTGTGCAGAGTTTGAATGCAAATGACCATATAATGCACCTGGATGAAACCTTCTAAATTCTACAAAGATACATGATGAGGTTGAACCCTCTTAAGTATGCGTTTGGTGTTGTATTTGGAAAATTCCTAGGATACATGGTCAACCAGAGGGGGATAAAGCTAATCTAGAAAAAAATTCGAGCCCTGGTCGAGATGAGATCCCCAGAAACCAAATGAGGTACAAATCTTAACAAAGCGCATAGTTGCTTTAAGTCGTTTCATCTCGAAGGCCACCGATAAATGGCCTTCCCTTCTTTAAGATCTTAAAGGGGCTAAGAAGTTCTAATGGAGGGAGGAGTGTGAAAATGCCTTACAGGAGCTAAATAGCTCCTAGAGAAAGCCCCATCCTATCAAAGCCCAAAGTCGAAGAGCCCTGCAACTTTATCTAGCCGTCTCCAGTGAAGTCATTAGTGCTCTGGCCTTTGATCACTGCATCTATAAAATTGAGGCCATATTCGAACCTCATACAATACTTATGTTGATCAACTTTCCACTCAAACAAGTGTTTCAGAAACCCGACGCTTTGGGAAGATTGCTGAAATGGGTAGTAGAATTTAGCAAGTTTGATATTGCCTTCAAAACAAGAACTTCTTTCAAAGGCCAGACCTTATCGGACTTCGTGGCAGAATTTGCCAATGTCCTAGAAATGTAGGAAATAATAGAGCCCGCGGAACCCCCTATGTGGAGCTTGTTCATTGTAAAGTCCAAATATATATATATATATTATAGAGTAGAATTAATTATTCAGTGTGCTATATATTTTATATTTTGGAAAAGTTGGGGGAATAAATTCAATTTTATTTGGGTCAAATATTTAAATATTGATAGAGTAATGATAAATATATCAATATTGGACTCGTTGGATAGCTCGTAATTAATGACGTATAATAGGCTCAAGAAAAAGTCAGTTCAGATAAGTCAACTCCAAGATATTTCAGTTTGAACAAGTTGATGAAAAACTAGTTTTGCAATTTAATTGAAAACCTTGAATGAAAATGTGATTTGCCACATGTAATGTGCTTTATTTTTTTGATTGTGAATTATATGGGTTAGTAGACATGTGTAGGTTAAATGGTAGATAAGGTAGTTTTGTTTTAAAATGATTTATTTGCTTTGATTTTGGGATGTGATAGAGATAACTTGTTGATCAGATAGAGAAGAATTAATTGTTGATTGTATAGAATATTGTGATTGAGACTTTTATTTAGGCAAAACATGGCAATTGACAATTTTAATGCCTACAAGAATTCATTTGTCCCTTTCAACTCTAAATACCATACAAAAGTTCTTACTATTTATTTTTACACATATCCGGTGGTAGTAGCAACAGGCAAAAAAAAAAAGTTCGGAACGTAAATTTGAATTCTGCTTTTCAAAAATTGTTTTATCTAACAAGGTAGGATTACAAGGTGCAAGTGGTTTTTCCTAATTAATTTATTTTCATGTTGATAAATATTATGCGAATAAAAGCTACGATATGATATGTTATGTTATGATATGTAATGACCATCCGGTACAAAGATATCATCTATTTGAGCTCTTACCGGTTTCTAAAGATATGATATGACGGTATGATATTTTTGAGTATCCATATGCACAATTAATTCTTGTCCTATTGAGTATCCCTATATACTCACCCAACTTTCTCCTACTTCATAGGAAAGAACAGGTTGTTGGTTAGCGGGCGAGGTGCAGCCTTGGTGCCAGGATTTATGGAACTTAATAAAAATAATCCGGTGTAACCAGGCATTTTTTTTTAATTTTAGCAATTTTTTAGTTTTATTTCGTAAGGATTTTTATTTAGAAATTTAAGACACGTTTTATTGGGTTATAAATTTAAAATCATGTTATGATTTATTAGTGGTATTAACATTTTATTATGTATCTAATAAATACGATATGCATGTTTTTTAATATTTATTTGGTTATGAGTTTTTATCAATTAAATTGTGCCCGTTAATTTTATATATTTACACTGTTAAAGTTTTGGTAGCGATTAAAAAATTAAATTTTAGGTCATTACACTTCCAAAGGAAGCAAAACGTGAAGTGAGAGAATAAAAATTTCTCTGTCCTAGTCCATCAAACTGTATCAGCAATCTGGAACCTTTTTCTAGCAAGATGACTAGTACACTAGTATGCTTTTGTTTTAAAGAAATACTAGGTGTTTGTTAAGCCCAGAAAAATGTAATCGGAATTTCTACAAATCCACGTCTTGCACAACATATTGCATATTTTTCGAGTTCAAATGTATTGATGTTGTTCTCAAATTAATCTATCATCGAATATACAAAATCATTAAATACAGCTTTTCATGATAGTTTTGGTAGCAATTTAAAATTTTAATTTTAGGTCGTTACATTCGTGGATGGTTCGTTTGGGGAGACGGGCTTAGATGCAGGTGTGGTACTAGTTAGCCCCGGAAGACATAAGCTAAATTGTGCAGTGAGGTTTGGATTTAAGGCTATCAACAACGGAGCTGAATATGAGGCGCTACTAGCTGGCCTTAGGTTGGCTAAGGAAATATAAGTAAAGAGGTTGCTCATTAATAATGATTCCCAATTAATGGTTAGTTAGGTTGATGACAACTTCACGACAAGGGACAAGGGCATGCTCACGTACCTTAAATTGGTAATGAGTCTATTTCCATCTTTCAAAAAATTCGAGTTAGCTCAAATCTCGAGCACGGAAATCTTCCACACCGATGCCTTATTCTCTCTTATCCAGAAGTAACCTTCCAGGAGCTAACAGTCCATGGCTGCTTGCCAAATGGAGAATCGACCTTACAGGCCAGTACCCAAGGGTAGAGGTAGAGCAAGTTTTCCTATCGTCGTCATTGAATACTTCACAAAATTGGTTAAAGCAAAACCCCTGAAAAAAATCACAGAAGCTAACACTTCCAAATTCTTGTGGAAGAATGTTACATGCCGATTTGGGATTCCCAATTCGATTGTGTCAGACAATAGACGGGGAAGTTCAAAAATAAAAAGGTGAGGGATCTTAAGCATTTTCAACACCAACACCTCACCACCCCCAAGCAAATGGACAAGTAGAAGTCGTAAACAACACCATTAAGTAGACCTTAAAAAGAAAACTTGACACCTCTAAAGGAACATGGGTTGATAAGCCACCATAAGTATTATGGGCAATCCGAACCTCAAGCCAGAACCCCAATTGGAGAAATCTCTTTCTCAATGGCCTACGATGCTGAAGCTATGAGCCCAATGGAAGTCAATTATCCTCTTTCTGTCGATTCCAATTCAATGAAATATCCAACGACGAGTTAAGAATATACGAGCTCGACTTTCTCGATAAAAAGATAGATGAATCTCAAGTGAAACTAGCCGCATACCAAAGGAAGATAACCCATTAATACAATTGGGATAAAGTTCTCCCACTTTGTCTACTACCTCAACATAGGTGAATCTCCTTCAGTAGGCGCCGAACCTCTGATACTCTTCAGTCAAGTGGAGGTTGGCAATGTAGTCTTTCACCGCCTCCTCACCTGCTTTTAAGCATCAACCTTGGCCTGCTTAGCCTTCTGCACATAGTGCTTTATTTGGGTTTCGAAAAAACCCATTTGCGTCCTTCAGGCCTGTGTTTTCGAAGTGGCCTTTTCTAGAGCCTTGAGTGTCAGCTTCTGATGATTTTTAGATGTTTCAACCTTTTTTTACAAGGAAGCCACTTCGTACTGAGACTCATGAACTTCCTTCTTCAGAGCCTGGATCTCGGCTAAGGAAAAATCCAACATAGTTGCCTTTTCAAAATGCTGGGCCTTCATTTTCTCAGCTTTGGCCTTTGTTCTTTTTACATCCTCCTCCACCGAGGCAACTTCTCAGCTAACTCATGATTATGTGTATGAATGTCCTTCAATACTTTTAACATTCACGGGCAGCCCCAAAAGCCCCAACACTCTGGCTTACTAGAGTCATCGTGAGGTCTACTGCATCACAGGTGGCCACATAACTTTGCCACCTTTCAGTCCAAAATTGGTAAAAGTTTATAGTGGTAGCTTGGACTTCAAGTGGTAGCATATACATCACTACTGGGGCAATCTTCTTGTCTTGCCTAGCCAAAAACCTCCATGATTTCCCAGGGTTCTCACCACCAGTGTCTTTGTCATCGCCTCGAAGATCTACACTACCGCCTTCACAACCTTTTCATTGGCATCCTTAGCATTCTGAGCATTTACAATAGTAAATGAAGATCGCATCAACTTGGGAAGAGGTGGGGTTGGGCTAGCTTAGCCACTAGGTGATGCGAACCCATGTAGCAATTGTAGCTACGGAACCCCGACAAATAAGAACAACCCAAGAAAGCCAAGAATCAATGTTTGAAAAGCTTGACCCAATGAATTATTGAACGAAGAACAAATACAATCACTGGCAATATCTTGACCCGTGATCTTGTGACTTATGAACCCTACTTTGAATTTGTAGAATGCCACAAGAATTTAATCATTGATAAGTTCAAAATTAAAACAAAGAAGAACGAGAAGAAATCAAATTAGCATCGCTATAATATCTCAATAATTGTGTGTTTACAATGAATATAATGAGTCCTATATATAGGGAACCCATAAAACCTAGCTAAAAATGGAATTTAAGCCTCAAAGATATTAAAAACATTCCATAAAAGAGTTTTAACTTAAATAGAAAATTACGCGAAAATTTGAAAATCCGTGCCCAGAATGAACTATGTAGCCGTATAATGCAACTCTATGCGATCACATAGAACAACTGAAAAGCCCCCTTTTGGTTTCAATATAGAGGCATGCAACCGCATGCTTGTTTATGCTATCCGGTCGTATAGCCTCCGAGAATGACTTCCTCGTCCGCTGCTTGAACTAAGTTAATCCATTTTATTTCTTCTTCTGAGCCCAATATGAAAATTGTTTCCTTGATTGTAGTGATCGACATTTCGTCCACCATAACTTGAGCAAGTAATCTCATAGCTTCCTTGACTCGTTTTGCTCGTGTCTTGATCATCGGTCCTCCCTCAACGATCAATGGATCTCTGTCCGGACTTGCCCTTGTATCATGGATCACATCACTAGGGCACCTGATGTGCTGAACTTTCTAGATGCAGAGCCAATGCCATGGGACAGCTTCCTCTTCTTCCTTGGCTCCGCTACCTTTCCTTTGCCTTTGTCCATCCTCTTTTGGGGCACCTCCAAATCACTCCTCTCAGCATGCTCCTTGCTGAGGTGCTAAAGCTTCTCCCTAACATGCTTGGCAGCATCGAAGGAAAGCTTCAAAGCCTGGGAGCTCACCGTAGATGTGACTTTAAAGATAGAAGCCATATCAAGGGTAGGGTATTTTTCGTTCAAAAATTATCTACAAACAACAAAAGCACAATGTTAAGTCTGCTAGTATGAAATCATCAAAACATAGAGCCTTTATATTTACCTCGGGAAGCCATCAATCCAAAATCAAGGAGGAATTTACTACGGTCGATAAGGTGATCAAAATGGTGTGACCTTTGGGGATGTTTATATATGTCTTTGATGACGTCTCGCCCAGTCTGGGAAAGTTCGAAGCGATGCCCTAAAACCGCTAACCAAACAACATGAGTTAAAATTATTACAAGCCAATAACAAGTTTAAAGAAGAAACCCACAAGCTTTGGAATACTGGATCGACACTGTACAAGCTGGGGTCTTATCTTCCTCAACAATCTACTACCTACCCCTTACTCAAAATAAAGATTCCTTCCACCTTTTGACGGATGATGGCAAACCAACTAGAAGAAGGAGCATCGGCCCTTAGGGGATCATGTAATTTCATGCCTTCAACTCTCATTTTCCAAGTATACGGGGTTGGAAAAGTCTTTGAAAGACATGTAGGGGCATGTCCTGGCCAAGCAAGGTCTTTTCCCAAAAGAAGTAAGCTCTTACTAATTGGCTCCACCCATTTGGTAAGAGCTGGGTCGAAGCCAACATATATGACCTCAGGACTGCCTAAAAAAATCGCCAAGTGAGGTAGATGCATACCCACCCTAAAAAGAAACTCACTTACAGCTACATATCCCATAACATGCATGTTTGTAGGCCTCAGGTTCTAAGAGTTCTATGGATTCTGGGATTCTATATTTCTTCCTAATCTCGACTAACTTCACAAAGGTCATGGCAAAAGGGATCCTCGTAACCCCCCACCATGCTTCATAATTAATGGGGCCCTTACTCATGGCCCATAAACCTCTATTTGACCCACCATGCAATACTTGTTCCCAACCTTTACAAGACTCACCGAGCCACTATCAGCACTAGACCAGAAGCCATTGAACTTGAAAAAATGTGAAAGAATGAATAGGAGATGGAAAACAAAGGGATTACCTAAATAAAGGAGAATCTCTAAGAACGTGAGTTCGCCAGATAACAGAATTAGTTGGAAGTTTTTGAATATTGGAGTTTGAAGATTTTTGTGAAGGTTAAAAACTAACACAATGACAAGATTTTGGCTTTTATAAGAGGGGAAGGCGAAGCATAGCCATTTGACCTAGATCCATTTTTTCTGAAGCGTCCATTCTAACCTCATCTGAGGAGTTGAATTCAAACCATTCTAACCTCAACTATTTCAATTTAAACATGGATCTTCAACATTTAGGCATTACATAAGTATAGGATGACATATGAGAATCAAGTTGAGCTTTGAACTCCAACTATGATAATAATATCTATACTTGGACTTAAGGGATTATTGTGTTGTGTCAAAAACCTAACCATGACCGAAAACCCGCCCTAATGAAACTTTATGGAAGACAAAAGTCCATGCATAATATGAATAATCATACATGGATTTCGGAGACTATTGTTATGCCTCGCCACTAAGGGCATTCCACATGAAGCACAATAGACCTACCTGTTCG
>CAIGRK010045509.1:0-10101 GCA_903798315.1 Fraxinus greggii | reverse complement strand
CTGAGAGAAAACAAGTAAGGAGCCTTCACTAGCCTCCATATCCAACTTTTCATCCAAGTCCCATTTTGTACCACCATTTGAACAAGCTGGGAAACTAAATTTATTCGCACTTTCTGTTATGGGCTCTTCACCTTCTTCTCAAAAATCAGATATCACTCAAGGTCTTTTCGTCTTTTATCTCATTTCTTCATCTTTTTTAATTTTATTGTCTGAAATTTTCTATTTTTGTTTTGCAATTTTTGCTGGAAAAATTTTGGACGATTTGTAGCTACTTACTGACTAAAAAATAGTAGAAATCAAATTTACTTACCAACTGTTTGTTTCGTGGTTCAAGTGAGAAAAAATCATGGAATACTATATATCTTCCATCAGTAGGTTAAATATGTTGGGTATGTTTGTTTTTGGATAAATTATAAATTAAATAGCTCATGAAGATAATAAGCGGATACTGTTATTTCTTGCTTTGCAGATAGTTGTATCTTAGATAAAACGTTTACAGTCTAAACATAAAAGAGAACTTGATTTGCAAATAATGTTAGTGTGTTTTAGTTTTGACATGCCTTAACCTAATTATTTTATTTTACATTGTAACACAGGCAAAGCTTTGTGAAGGAATTGAAGCCTCGTGTAAAATGGCTGGAGGAAGAAGATGAATAGAAATAAGTTTGTTGTGATTTGAGATGTATGTGGTGGAGAGTAGAGGAGGATGTCAAGGCACATGACTTGAGATTTTGATGATCCTGGAGGGGCTGGTCAGATTCACCATCAATCAAATTCAGTATTTTGCACCATTGGAATGAACTCAAGTACTAAATTTGATAATATTTCGTGTGGATTTGTTACTATCATCTAAGAATTGCTTTTTTGTTAATCATGATGTGTTTGACTTGTTGACTAAAATCATGCATTCAACTGCCTCGATTCCTACACCAAAAAAAGTGAATGTTTTTCAGTGTTTGTCACTTTTTTTTTTTTATTCTGAGTCACTTTTTGAAATTGTGTCAATTTTTTGTCACTTTTTTTTGATTGTTTGTCAGTTTTTTTTAACGTTTGTCATTTTTTTCTCACTTTTTTTAAATTTGCGTCACTTTTTTGAGGTAAAGATGAGTATGCATTTGAAAAGGCAATGATAGATTAATGCAAATGACTAACAAGCAAAAAACGATGGTGTTTAAATTATGACATTTTGCATTTCTAGTGTCACTTTTTTAGTGTTTGTTACTTTTTTTATGAATGTGTCACTTTCTTTTTATAGGATCGAAATTTAATAATTCCTCAAAAATGTAGATTTAAAGGAAAAGTCACGTTATATTTTCCGTACGAGATAATAACGGAGTTAAATGAAAAGTTTAATCACTTTATTGAACTAATTTTGATGTTTTAATCGGTGTTTTGTCACTTTTTTTTGAGTATTTGTCAATTTTTTTTGAATTTCTGTCACTTTTTTTACTGTTTGTCAAATTTTTTTTTTAGTTTTATATTATTTTCTTAAAATTTCCTTCACTTTTTTGAGTAACAAATATCACTTTTTAATAAAAGTGACATTATATGTATAAAAAAGTGACACTTAATTTTAAAAAGCCACATTATGTCACTTTTAATGACACTGTGTTTATTAAAAAGTGACACTTAATTTTATGCAGTATTTTTTACTTCCAAAAAACTTTTCATATGATTTTTCAAATTACCATTAATTTTATGGGTTTTTTTGTAAGTTCCCAAAAAAACTTTTTAATGAAAGCCCAACTATTACCCAATAAAATTTTCAAAAGATCTTATTTTTAAAAAAATTAATAAATAACCAATAGTGCACACTGTTCACGTGAACACTAACTTTCATGTCCATGTCACTGTACATGTGAACAATACTTTTACTGTTCGCGTAAATAGACGAGTTACTAGTATTAACTTAAAAAAAAAAACAATTTGTAAAGTCTATAGAATCGATTGAAACTCGTGATCTGATACCAACTGTGACGATTTGAGTTCTAAAGTTCGAATGCCACTAAGTCTTTAACTTTAGCGTGAAAAAAAGCTTTCTACAACTTAAAATTTTATTAAATTCAATTAAAAATTTGACATCAAATAAAAATCTTCTAGTGATTAATTGATCCTTGATTAACTACATAGTCCCCATTTGATTTCTCGAAAGTGAATGGTATTGTCAACAAGTAATAAAGTGATGAATAAAGAATTGTTTTCACAAGAACTATGTACTTAATCCATGATCACTTAATCTTAATCAAATAGCAAATTTTATTTTATGAATTTATTCAAATCCACTAATTTACTAACTAATCTATTGAACTATTTATAAAGGTTTTTATAAAATTATTTAAGATGATTACTAAGACTTCGAATCCTCCTTATTAATATATTTTTATTGGAAAACAATATGTATTCGTTCATATTGATCAACATTTCTAAATTAATTAAAAGTATCTCTCGATGTCAATTAAATCTATCCCGCCATGTGACCTTTCTATATCTTTATGAATATGCGAACACGAAAGCATGCATAGAACATTTATAGAAATCATGCAAAGTATAATGGTTTATTTATCCCCTATTGGACTTTACAATGTTTATTATAAGTGCTATTCTATTGTTTATCTCGAAATCAATAAAATTCACTAATCATTCTAGTTAGTGGCCAATTAAACACAATAACAAACTTACAAGAAATAACACATATTTAGTATGGCCCGAGTCCTAAAGTTCGAGTGCTACTAAATCTTTATCTTGAACATGAAAAAATGCTTTCTACAACTTAAAATTTTATTAAATACTATTAAGGACTTGACATCAAATAAAAATCCTCTTGATATTTGAATAAAAGTAACAAGTTCTTAAATAAATAAACATGAGAATGGTGTATCTCTTTTCACTTGCCACTTCGCCAGCCTTCTCGTGCCTTCTCCTACCTTGATTGCCATAAACCTTTAATTTCTTGGAAGGAGATAAGGGAGGGTGTGAGATAAAATCTCAATAAGTATATAGGTACAATGATTAATATTGTACAAAACGTAAGAAACTTCATACATACATACATACATACATACATACATAGGGAGACACGAAAATTTACCAAACATAGGTGGTATGGAATTTTCATGTGTAGCATTATTATACTCCTGTTCAAACTTAGATAAGCATAAGGAACCTCATAATCAATGTTCTAAAAGCATAGAGTAAGTATATAATCCCATAAAAATGCTTATATATATACTTATATCTTGTGCAGGTGGTAAGAGAAATACTGGAATATATTTGGCACTTCAACTCTTGACCCAAGTACTAATGAATATAGTATATTCGTGGTTGTGTGTATTTCACATAGAAATGAATGTACTTGAAAAGGGAATATCTGATACCTCTTTATATGGACCACCATGTTTTGAGAGTTCTAATTCAATTGAACTTTGAATTTTAAAATTGACAAAATCTTATCATTATCTCAACCATATTTCGGTTAATCAGACAAGATAATGATTTAAAATAACAAAAAAATTATCTCCTAAGTTCTAAAATTAAATAAAATAGAGATAAAATCAAAATATTAACTTTATCATTTAAAATTTTCAATTTTAATTAAAAGAGATAAAATTGAAACATTATCTCAATTATCTTTTATCATTAAATAAGATATAGATAAGATTTAAATATTATCTCAGTTGAAATTTGATTTTATCTCAATCATTTAAAATTTCAACTTAATTAAAAGAGATAAAATTAAAACATTATATCCATTATCTTTAGAATTAAGTAAGACTTTAATCGCTTGGGCTTAAGTCCAAAATTAAAAACAAAACAAAATGCACGGACTATCATTTTACCTGATGGACTTTCATATAATTGATCAGGCTAAAATACTAATCGTGTCTATTTCTATAACGGGCTAAACCTAAATTAATAAAATTAGGCCATAAGTAAGGGTATTATGTATTGGACGTAAAAAATGACTATCACGCATCACTATTGCGATCTATCAGCAAGCTGCAAAGTGACTGTAGCTATTTGTATCAGTACGTTTAGGTTGAGTTAAGAAATTATTGTAAGAGATCTATCAGTTACTTTGGGTTGAGTCAGATTCTAGAGTGGCTATTCACGCATCACTAAAGGAGGAGGACAATGGGTTATTTAGGGCATACTCAGATGTATCACAAATATCATCTCCTTCGACAGAGATACATTTGCTCACATTTACAGAAAAGGAAACCAAGTTGTAGATGCTATTATTGCTGAGGGTTGGGATCATCGACAATATCAGGTATATGGACCACTTACCTACCACGAAATATTAGGGCAATAGTACAAGTTGACAGATATGGATTGCCCAATATAAGAGTTTGAATTTTATTTTAACTTTCAATACTTATTTTTGGTCTTTTGTACATTAGTTCTTATTGTAAAGGATGTAGTACTTCCTTGTTTACTGCTTTAATTTTCGTCATTTACTTTCATTGTAAAGGAAGTGGTACTTCCTCATTTACTACTCTCATTATTTTCATATAACCATACTATTCATCCACCATAAGTGAGGACATATTAATAAATTCTCAGAGGTACCGCTCTCTTTTAACTAAAAATAATAATAATCTTGCAATTGCTCTTCAATTCTCTCACAAAACTATGAATTTGACTCATTTTGATGAAAATAATTGATGAATATTGGCCTATGAGATGTATATGAGGGGTTTCCCTAATATATTCTACCATTAGCTTGCTACATAGTGAACTTAATTTTTTCTTCATTAACCCAAAGTTTTAGGTGGATTCCCTGTACATTAATTAGTTCTCTACCAGTTGCCAAGAATGGTCGATCGAGAATTAATGCTATTTCTTGATATTCCTCTATGTTCAACACCAAAAAGTCCATCGAAAAAATGAATTTATCAACTTTAACCAAAACATCTTCAATTATCCCTTATGGGTATGTAAGAGATCTATCAGCAAGCTGCAAAGTGACTGTTGTCGGCTTTACTTCTATAAGACCCAATTTCTTGAACAGCGAGAGGTATTAAATAGATGCTAACCCCTAAGATCATACAATGCTTTATTAAAGAATGAGTCGTTTATTGTGCAAAGAATTGTGAAGTTACCTGGATCCTTCAATTTCTGAGGAAGTTTCTTCTCAAGAATGGTACTACATTCTTCTGTTAGCTTCATAGTCTTGTGCTCCTCTAACTTCTTCTTCATTGAAATCACTTCTTTTAAGAATTTGGTATAATTTGGCATAATTCGGTATTTATGCCAGTGCATCTGCAAAAGGAATGTTTATATGGATTTTCTTTAAAATTTCCAAAAATTTTGAAAAATATGCATCAAACTTTTGTATGGAATTTATGTGATTATGGTAGTGGTGGTTTCAAGATTGATGGATTGTCTGGGAATGAAATTAAATTAGACTTAGGAGCCTTCTTTGTTTTTCCTGCTTGTATATCCCGATCTTTAACATGCTGCTGCTCTTCTCGAGTAAAAACATTGGTAGCTATCAAAGACTCCTTAGGCTTGCTCTCAGCGATCTCTTTACCACTTCTCAACGTGATGGCATTGCAATATTCCGATGTGTTTACATCTTTATCACTACGGAACTTTCGTCTAGGTCGAGAGTTTATTGCAGTAGCTAACTACAAATATGTACCTCAAGAGATTTCACTGTGGCCCCATGTTGGTCAAATGAGTCTCAATGTTGTCCATTCATGACTCATCCTTGTTGAATCTCGCCCTAATCTCTGAAATAAAGGCTTCCAAGATATCTTCCAGTCATGACTTTCCTTCTAAAGCTTGATCATTGAAGCCAAGGAGAGGCTGCAACACATTCCTATTGTTACCATAAGAGATGATCTCATGATTTCATAGAGCTGAATGGTAGTAGTTTGATGAGTTATTTCCTCTTTGGTTGAAATTCCAGCTGTTTACATATTGGATCTGGTCATTCTCTATATCAGTCTCCAATTGTGGTGTAGAAGTAGCCATAGCTGAATCTGCCTTTTGTTGAGTTCCCTGTATAGTAAATATAGCTAATTGGATGGTGAGTGATGAAACTTGAACTGTAAGAGCAATAATGGGGTCCACCTTATATAGATCAGCAACTCTTTTCACATTTGAATGCTCAATTAGCCATTGATAACTGTTAGTGGTTATTTCATCCAACAGTAAGTGTGAATCTTCTACATTTTTAGACAGCAAAGTACCATCTACAATAGCATCAACCATCATTCGTGTCTGACCATTCAACCTATTATAGAATATTTCGACCTACTTCCAATTCTGATAACCATGTTGAGGACATCTTCTAAGTAACTCCTTGAATCTCTCCCATGTCTCATAAAATAGTTCAAAGTCAGTTTGTTTGAATTACCCGATCTCATTCCACAATTGAGTTGATTTGGAATGGAGAATGAATTTGATAATTAATTTTTGAGCCATCCCCTCCTAAGTGGTAATAGAATTAGTGGCAATGATTGGAATAATACCTCTTCTAATGGGAAACCTCCAAACTGATTTTGCAACACGACGTTAATCAATGCAGGCTTCAATTCAAAGTTGTTTGCCTCAATAGTTTGACACGCATTACAAGAGTAGTTGTCATTGAAAACTGGTTGTACATATTCTCAAACAGCCCGCTGTTGATTGTTGTCGTTGGCTACCATTGCTTCAAGTTTGTTTCTTATTATAACCCTTAATCTTCAAAATGTTATTTCGATTTCAAGATCAAATGGTAGTAATTAAAAATTTCTTGATCTTTGCTTAAACAGTTGAAACACCAAGAAATAAACAATTGAAAGTAAAGAAGTCTAAATTAAAATCAAGGCTAAATTGTAATAATATTAGTAAAAATATAATCAATTAATCCTTGACAACGATGCCAAAAACTTGTTAAGTGCAAATTATACCGCAAGCTCATGGTGTCATGTTTTATAATATAGTGGTAAAGTAGGATGTCAACCGACATGTATTGCTAATCAAATTTCTACTAAGTACTATAATTAAAATAGCCCTTACTTTGTTTAGATAATCAAATTAATAGTATCAATGTTTTTAACTAAATCTATTGTGAAAGTATGACTAAATAACAATTTAATTACGATTCTTAAGGATTAACCCAATATGAGAAAAGCCTAGAATTTTGATTTTATCCACCTATAAACTATGTCTTAATTCTGTATTTATCTCCAATTGATTTTCCAAGTTTATAAGCAAGAACTCCAATATGTTTCTACTCACTCTCTTGAGTCCTGAGTGAAATTCATTCCTAAAGTCTAATTCCACTATCTCTGTTCCGAATAAAAAATCTAAGAACTATTGAAACCTACGGTTCTTTGTGGAAATGTTTGAAAGTAATTATACTTTCTCCCGAAACCTATAATATCCTAGATTGTGTTATTTTATGATCAAGTCTAAGATTCCTTTCTCGAGTGTCAAAACATAAACATCAAATCAATTAATTAATGACCAGTTAATTAAAAGCAATAAGAATAAACTTTAAAATAAAACTTCAAGGAATTAAATATTGAAAATCAAAATTTAGTATCAAGATTGGATTACAACAATCCCCTAAATGAAAGATTTAGTTAATGATTCGAGAATAAGAATATCTAGAATTCATAATCATAAACATAAAGAAGAAAAGAGATAAAAACTGTTTTTTGGAGTTTGGATCAATCTTCTTCTTGTCGTTCCTCTCACTGGATTGCTTGATCTCTTGATTTTACCTTGTTGAAGTGTGTTTGAATAGTGCCCTCAAGAATTGTATTTATGCCTTCTTGAAGTACTAGATGAGTTGGGGTTGAATTGGGCTTTTAAACGGATCCAAAAAAATAAGCCCTAGCTGTAACGACACAATGTCTAGGCGTCACGTACGATTTTTTGCCAACCATAGTGGTCTAGCGCCAGAGTTTTGTTAAGTTTTCTATTGGGTGGCTCCTTGCATCCTATCTTTATTAAAATTTTGCTTTGCTGGTTGAATGTGGTGCCTAGGCGCCTGAGCTATAATGTTTTCTTCAACTTAGCCTCGTTCTTTGCATAGTTTCAATTCCTCTTTTCCTTGGTTCATATCAACACCATTCTTTGGTTGCTTTAAACTCCTTTTCCACCAATTTACCTATCATATAACACAACATAAAACTCACATCAAAACATTCTAAAACTCTTAGAATCAAATGGACTATCAAGTTTAATAGTATTATTATCATAAGTGAAACACACTCATCACCTTCGCTTGTTCGAAGACTTTGCTCACATAGTAGATATGTAGTTGACGATTGCTATCTTCTTATATAAAAATTGAGATAATGGCCTTTTCAATTACATCTAAATATAGTATGGGCTCATCAGCCTTTAGTTTGGTGAGGAGAGAGCCTGGCCTAAGTGCTTCTTCAACTCTCAAAAAGCCTCTTCACAGTCATCTATATATTGTAACTTCTTTTTTTCTTTGAGGATTTTGAAGAATTGAAGGCACCTATTGATAGCTTTTAAGATGAAGTGACTCATGGCTATCATCCGCCCGGTGAGGCTCTGCACCTCCTTGGGTTTTTAGGGGACCCAATCTTTACTAGAGCCTTCATTTTTTCAGGGCTAGCCTCAATACCTCTTTGGTTGATCATGTAGCCTAGGAACTTTATGAAGGTGACACCAAATGCACACGTAAGGGGGTTTATGTCACTTGTACCTCCTTAAAATTTGGAAAGTAGTATCTAGGTGCTTGACATGGTCCCTTGTTTTGAGGCTCTTTAGGAGCATGTTGTCCACATATACTTCCATGGTTTTACTAATGAGGTCAGCAAACATCTTGTTAACAACCATTTGGTAGGTAGGTCCAATGTTTTTCAACCTAAATGATATCACCTTATAGTATTAGAGACCTCTATCAGTGATGAAAGAGGTGTTTTCCTCATCTGTAGTGTGAATGAAAATATGATTGTAGCCTGAATAGGTGTCCATGAAGTTCAATAACTCATAGCCCGTGGTGGCATCCATAAGTTGTTATATCCTTGGACCAGGGACACTATCCTTTGGGCAATTGATTGAGGTGAGAGAAGTCGATGCAAACCCTCTACTTACCATTAAGTTTCTTCACGAGGACTAGATTGGAGATGTAGACCCTTATACCTCTTGAATACAAAGAGACATTCGAAAGCACGGTCCACAATAAATGTGTATATCATGCACATTACAATGCATAAATCGAAGGGACATTTCATCTAATCACGCATCAACTATCATTAATGCACTAGAGACATTCGGTCTAATCATGCATTAATTATCAATAGCATACAAAATAATCTGTGAAACTGTAAGTTCGCAGCCCAAATATAAATAGTTAGGCTCAAACTTGGGGACTATTTGTTGAATAGAAAAAGCATGTGATCTCATGTCTCTTTATACGGACCCAAACAATACGCAAACCTCAAAAATATCTATGAGATACAAAAAGTTTGCAATTAAAGGAGATAAAAAAACCCATGAGAAGCCATTATCAAAGGTTACACGGGAGTAAATATTTGAAGCAATGACTTTGAAACTAACCAATAAAGGACATAATGATCATAATTTTGTGATCAGTGGTAACTCGACAAAACTAGCAACTAAAGCTGTTATTTACTAGCACGTATCACCTTTCCTCCTCTGCTCTTCCCTTGAAGTTTAAAATGAAATCTGTTATAGTTATTTTCATCCCCTTTGTTATTTGTAAGGTTGTTCAAGAAGATTCTATTAATTAATAGAATAATAGTGGATTCAATTAATATTATATTCTTCTTAGTATCCTTTGCTTATAGATTACTTTTGAATTACTCCAATTCGATACCAATTCGATATGGGACGCCCTTCTTCATTTTGTTAATGGTACTTGTTAGGATGTATTTTGTAATTGGCGATTCTGTGAACAAAAGGATCAACTTGAACAATTATAGAAGTTTAGGGACTGAATTGTGTAGTTTTATAGTTGGTAGGTTAGCTTAGGGTTTGGGTTTTTATGTTTGGAACAAGAAGGATTCACGCCGGATTTTCGCTAGCTGCTCGCCGGAGTGATGCTCGAGCGGATGAAACAGAGAGTAACTCGCTCGACCTTCGCCCCACTGTCGCTTGAGCGACAGG
>CAIGRK010045508.1:0-19375 GCA_903798315.1 Fraxinus greggii | reverse complement strand
CCTCAAATCTGGTCCCATCGTTATCAATTAATCGAAAGAGAAAAAACCAGTAAATAAATTGATAAGCCAACTGGTGAAACCATAAACTGTAAAATTGGTTACTGTTTATCGCCGGTTATTTAAGATATTTTTTCCAAAAATTATTTCACTGCTGTTGATTAGGGCAAATAATGACAGGCCCGGTTCACTTTCAATCAAAGTATTGCTGATTTTAAAGGATAATTCTCATGAACATTGCTATTGATCAAGACTAAAGCTACATGACTACTTTTAAAGGAGAATCATCATGCATACAGGGACGGAGGTAGAAGTTTAAAATTAGTAGGCACAATCGAACTTACAAAGAAGTTGAGAGAAATTTTACGATGAAAAATTCACGTCCAAAAAAATCACACTCCATGAAATTTTGCACCGAAAATTTACACGTGATATGATTTTTTCGGATGTAAAATTTCTAAAAATTTTTATGTCATATTCCATATAAAATTTCCTAATAAAATGATGAAATTCCATGAAATATGCTATTAAAGTTAATTGGTAACTTTGATTTAGATTAAAATTTAGATTTCGATCAATACCAAACATGACTTTATAAAAAAAAAAATTCTCAAAAGTTGGGAGTTGACATGATCCCCAGGACCCCCCCGGGTCCGCATGCGCATTTACTTTGACAATCCAATGTAGGATAAAATTATGGGCCTTTGGCTGGTTGGAATGCTAAATGTTTAATTATATACTGTATTTTACATTAACATGAATTTAAATCCTGGCTCCAAAACACAAACAATTTCAATTGAACAAATCAAATTATTTTGGACATATTAATGATTAGTTTTTGAAGTTTTAAAATAAATTATAAGATGATAAATCTAATATACAAAAATGAAATTTTGAATCAGTAGAACTAAAATTACAAGTATTATATTTTATTGTATGTATTTATTTATTTGATTTTGACATCTGATTTGACCCCGATTCGATTATTTGACCCTTGACCCTTACTGTTTTCCGAGTCAATGCCCTAG
The DNA here is from genome assembly GCA_903798315.1 of Fraxinus greggii. Lineage (NCBI taxonomy): Eukaryota > Viridiplantae > Streptophyta > Magnoliopsida > Lamiales > Oleaceae > Fraxinus > Fraxinus greggii. The sequence goes on along the minus strand of CAIGRK010045508.1, from coordinate 18,350 downwards.
TTGATTTTTAAAACATTTTTCGAGATACAACATATTCATTTCTTTGTCTAAAAATGCTCGTACTTGGCAACATTGCAAAGGTAATTATAAATTGGTATATCTCACTATAGAAATCAAAATTCTACTCCTGTCTTTCTTATTTTTGTTTGTTACCGATCCGACGTTGGTGTCTAAACTGGTTGCCAACCTTAAACTTCCTTAGCCAGAGATACGAATTCGAAAGAGAGTGTGTCGTGTTTTCCCCACGCTAAATAATTCTCTGTCCCTTTATTAACTTTGGTCTCGAAGAGTGTATGATTACGGCCTCCCCGTCTTTGTTTGGAGAAGTTCAAAAAATAGCATTACCCTAATCAATTGGATTTGCCGTGATGAAAATATGAACAAAAAAATTTCCATCACCAAGAAAAAGTATTTTCCAGCATAGAGTAAATAGTTGAGTAATAAAAATCAATAATTCAATTTGAATCTTGATTTTAACTCTTGCAACAATTACCTCGAATACTTCTGCTTGCTTGGAGAGGCTTAAACGGAAGAATCGTCGAGCAAATGAAATAGTTTTCCATCCGTGAAAAATACACACCCCCTCTTCCACCCATTCCCATTCCCAAACACACCACGCCCTTCCTATGTCCACTAAAAAAAGGAAAAATAAAAAAAATAAAAATAAAGAAAGAAGAAGCTTATTTCACGCACTAGAGCATGGTTTTGTAGTTTAAATCGAGAAAATGGAATAGAATTGTTTGGTTCTCAATTTGAATGTCCTAAAACACACACACACACGAGATGAAAAGTCAACAAATTCAGCTGAATGTGATGGTTAACGGTAAAATTTTTCATTTTTTTGTCTAAATAATTTGCCTCAAGCATACCACTCGAGTAAAATTAGTCCATTACTATGAACAAACTTCTTTGGCTCTTACCCTCGTATAAAGCAATATGAAATTACTATCTCCTATCTTGCAATCCCATATCCAAATCAACCCCAAACCTCTCTCCACTCCATGCCCATAAACAGCCCTAGATTTTTGGGTACCTTAATAAACCTATTTTAAGGTTTGAGCTAATTATTCTTGATTTCAACTCACCCATTAAAGATGGACCTAAAATACCCCACCTAAGAATTCCCTGCCCCAACATTGTCTTCCACTCCTCTGGGACTGGGAGTGGTGTCGAGGGAGTGAGTGAAGCCAGCTTTTTTATATATATATATATGGAATGAATCTCCTAAGTACCGGTGATTAGCACCAAGTGGTGTGGCATAGTCAATTGTCTTTTGACAAATTAAATACTAAAAAATCAAATAAATTGCACCATAATCCATAAATTTGCATCCCTCAAAAAACAAAGTGAGCATTACAATTATGATTTATCCATAACCATTAGATTGTTATTCTTCAAAATTTCAGTTGTGCTACATGTACATAATAGTTTATATACACATGATGTGATGAGATATAATTAGATCAAAAAAATTTCAGCAAAAGAAATAAAGATTTTCACACTTTCTTCTTGACACCCTATGTGTATGTGGCATTATTTTTCAAAACTGTTTTTGGAGTCCCAATTACTTCTTTGGACATACGTGAAATCATCCGTCTCCTTTGTTCAATGAAATCAATAGCTACGGTCAAAAGTGAAATCACCCATCTCATTCGATTAGTGAAGTTAATAGTTACTATGAAATCGAAAGTTCTTGGAAGTGAATGCAAAGAGAATTGACAAACATTTTTTGAATAAATCTAATAATACTGTGAATCCTCAAGCCAACTTTTTCCAATTCTTTACGTTGTCCAAAACGATGAAAATCCTTAAAGACATCAACACGCTTCCAATGGAACGGAGGCCATGTCTCAACTTTGGCCTTTACGACACTCTCTATCCTCGTACACCCCGCAAGTTTCAGTCGATATGTACATTCAGTGTGTGTCTGTATCAATCTTTCAGGGAAAAATATTCTGCACCAAATCAGCTGCTATTCTTTTAATTTTTAAAATTAGACTATTATATATTCACACGCAGAGTCTTGTACTTACAGATATACATACACGGCAATATATAAATATAACATTGTGTTTGTCGTCTCTCTCTCTCTCCTCGAGACCCAGGGCAGTTAGAGAGAGACAGCTTATTGGAGCAGAGATCTTGATTCGTATATTTCTCTCCGAACATCAAAACTCGAGTTTTATTTGTGGAAATTAAGAATTTTTAAATTTTCCGTTTTGTTTGGGGTGAAAGGTTTTTTCTGTTTTGTGTGTGAAGATTTTATGGGTTGTTGTAGAGTTTGTAAGAGGAATTAGGGTTTCGAAGGGAGTAAAAATTTGTTTTGTTTTGTCATTGAATTTGGAATTCTGGAGGAGGATGATAATAAAGAAGAACTTGAAATGGGTAATGCCGAGTTTGAAGCGGTGTCGAGTGGGTGAGTTGGGCGGTGAGGACGACGAGTCATCGGGGAAGAGGAAGAAACGCAAGTCCACCAATGGGTATTACCCCCTGCACCTTCTTGGAGAGCTTGCCGCCGGTATAATTCCGTTCAACGCCTACAGTGTCCAGCAAATTCTCTCGTCCGCCACCGCCTCTGAAGGCCGTGGAGCAGCTGCAGAGGTGGAAACGAAGGCTTCTAGCTTCCCTGTCCACGAGACGAAATCGAAGAAGGTTGCACAGCCCCCACTGGTGAGAACTTCGCGGGGGCGGGTTCAAGTACTTCCTTCTCGTTTCAATGATTCAATTCTTGATGACTGGAAGAAAGAGAAGAATAAAAATGCAGTTAAAGATTCAGTTTTTGACCAAGAAACTATGCCATTTAAAGAAAAGGATAAAGTCAGTTTGAAAAGCTCCAGAATCCGGGGCAATATTGTAAACTGCAAGAAGCGTAAGATTGATAAGAATAGCTACCAATGTCGTAAGTTCTCGCCATTGTCAGAGGATGAGATAGAGGAATTGAGGTCTGGCGTGCTGAAGAGTTCTGATAGTAGGAAGTATTTTAGCTCATTAAAATTTTTACATAAGCAGTTGGTAGATAGTGAGGAGTTGGAGGAGGGTTTACTAAGTGGCTATGATAAAATATATAGGCCTGTGGATTTTTCATCCGGTGATATAGTTTGGGCTGTATCAGGGGACCAATGTCCTGCTTGGCCCGCCATTGTGCTTGATCAAGAGTTGCAAGTTCCCCAGCAAGTTTTGAATTTCCGGGTTGCTGATGCAGTTTGTGTAATGTTCTTTGGTTACTCTGGAAATGGGACACAAAGGGTAATATATACCATTTTCATTCTCCAGTTTCTCTGTTAACTGTAATTTGTGCGCTTGACTGATATTGTGCTCAATATGTGTAAAGAAAATAGTTGTGGCAGTAAATTTACTTTTTTGAATTTTTTTTTTGTGTCCTGACGAGCAGGATTATGCATGGATTCAATGCGGGATGATATTTCCATTTGTAGACTATGTAGACAGGTGTGTAATGGCTGGGGTCTTATATTTTTTCCTTCACTTAGTGTTGATGGTTTTTGTTGAAGTTGGGGATTACAGTGAGACTTTACTGGTTTAGGTTTCAGGGGCAAACTGAATTGAATGATAGCAAGCCTAATGATCTTCGTTCTGCTATAGAGGAGGCATTTTTAGCTGAAAATGGTTTTAATGAGATGTTGATGGTTGAAATCAATGCTGCAGCTGGCAACTTAGATTATCTCCAGTCTCTTACAAGAGGAGTGTTTGATTCTTCTGATGCAAATCAGATCCCAGAATGCAACTCTCTAAAACAGGTAAATTTTACAATGTTTCGGATAATTATTTGCTTGTTGGAACATGGATAACTGCAAGGGATGTAGCGGTGACTTCAAAGTTTTCTCACGGTATTTAGGGAAAACTATACTATGGTGCTGGTTTCATACTTAACAATGAACATGCATTATAGTTTCCTACACCAACTCAGAGCTACATTTTCATGTTCCTTTTATTTTCAGATACAAGGCCAAATAAAAGGTTACTCTTCTTGTTATTGTAAATCATTGATTTTATTTCCTGGTGCAGGACGTGTTCAAAATGCAAGAGACAAGATCTTGTGAAGCCTGTGGCTTGAGCATTCCCCAGAATATATCTAAGAAATCAAATGATACCAATGTTGGGACCCGTCGATTGTGTGATTCTTGTGCAAGGGTTTGTTATTTGACTTGCCTTGCCTTGAATTGTGTTGCTGCAGTCTTGACGATCTTCAGCAATGATTGTTGAGCTTTTGTGGTTACTTATTGTATTTTTCTGTTTCAGTTGAAAAAAATAAAACATTTTTGTGGCATATGCAAGAAGATTCGGAATCAATCAGATAGTGGTACTTGGGTAGGACCATGTTTTAGTTCTTAGGAACCCTTTCTTTTTATTGTTTCCTCTCAATATCCGACTTAAATCATAGGAACATTTTCCTTTATAATATTTTCATCAAATTAGGTACGCTGTAATGGTTGTAAAGTCTGGATCCATGCAGAGTGTGACAAATATTACGGGAATAATTTCAAGGTCTTTTCTTCATGCCTCATCTCTAAAGTCTCTCTTCCTTACCATATGAATGCATAGTACAGATAGAGCATGAATTTTTATTGATTAAGTCATGAACCATTTTCCCTGTTTCTAGGATCTTGGAACCACTGATTATTACTGTCCTGAATGCAAAGCAAGGTTCAATTTTGAATTGTCAGACTCTGAAAATTTGCAGAATAAAACCAAGTAAGTTTCATATTGCTTGCGCTTGCTAGTGCTTGTCTTCTGTTGGCAGAAAAAATTCGTCTGTTACTTCTGATCGTCTTATGTTGAATTCTTCTTGATGCAGAAATAACAAAAAGAATGGTGACTTGGTGCTGCCTGTCAAGGTTGCTGTCATGTGCTCTGGCGTGGAAGGCATTTATTTTCCAAGTCTTCATTTGTAAGCACGAATAACTTCCCCATGGCTTGTCTATGTATTTGCATGCTTGCTACTTGTCTCTCTTAGTATTTTCCACACTGAAATTTATTTTGCCTTGGTCAAGTAAGGTTTGTGATTTTGACAGATTTATTGGTGATTTAATCTGTACTTTCTTGAACTCTGTAACTAACATCTGAAATTATGTTTGAAAAAATGACCTTGCTCCATGTACATAAAGGTACCTGTTTAAAATAAAGTCAACATTTTCATCCAATCTTTTCCCTCCACATCATTTTATGTAATTTCTTATGTACCATTTTTATGTGTGAGTGGCATAATCCCTGAAAAAATAGATTCTCACAATTGGGTCGTACTGCTTTTACTTGTAAAATGATGTCAATTACCAATTTCTTGTCATGCTTATTGTGTTTCATATTGTCCTATTGTCTTTTGCAAGAACAGAACATGATCACTAGTCTGGGGTCCTAACTATTTTCTGTTGAACTTGAGATCTGAATTATGCAAAGTTGAAATATCTTGCTGATATTTTTGTGAAAGCTGTAATGTTGCTTTAATAACCTGTCTTCCTTCCCACTTTGAAGGCTGGAGGAAGAAATTTATTTTGTATTGTATGAGGGAGGTGTGGACCTTTTAGTAACTTGGGCACTACTTTAGCTTGAACTGGATCCAGATTAGGTTCAGCTCATGGGATGTGTCCCAGAAGTTTTGACCATTAAAGATGGTATCAGAATGGACTTTGGGTAGTGTCTATGTGGGAGTCTCAAGCTGAATGCGTAATCCCTTCCCACATCTTCCTTCTTCATCTCCCTCCAGCCCCTTGCCCATCCTCCCCAACTAGTCCAGAGCAGCTTCTTCTTCCCGCAACCACGCCACCCCCAATTGGTGCATCGCCCCCACATTTCCCTCTTCCCTGCATCGCTCCCCTCCACAACCCCACTGCAACTGCTCTGCTCAGCACCCACCCACTGCATGCCACCACCTCCTGTTTTGTCCCATCAAGAAAAGTGGGAGTTGATGTGACGTCAATTTTGACCAGCTTGGGGTTGGTTTTACTGAGTTAGTTTTCCTTTTCACTTATTTAGAAAAATAATGCACAACAAGGATATATAAAATATTTTAACAAGGCCTTGTAAACAGAAATTAGAAAGGCTATATTTCACTTTCATGTTGTGAGAAGACCATTTTTATTAGACATAATGGATCAGTAATTCTTTCTTACAGCGAGAGAAAAATAGTGATTATTTTGGGGCCTTAGTTAGTACTCTGGGCTGTTCACTCTCTATGATGTACTTAATCATCCATTATACACCGACAGTCTGCATTGTATCCTATCCTAAAATTTATTTGAATTTAAAATTCTTTGTTTGAGTGTATGTTTGCACATTTAGTTTCTTTTGTTCATGTTATTGTCTTGTGATGTAAATTAATTTTAATATCTTTGCGAACTGATGAATTCACAGTCGAACTGACCAAGGATTGAAAGTATAATTTGCTTGCCTGTGCTGCTTTTTGGTCTCAGCCGAAGGACCTTGGTTACATGTAGCACCTTTTTTTGGCCGTAGATTACTCTTTGATTTCTGGGGTTTTTTCTTATGCTGACATCTGTAGCATCTACCTCTTGCCTGTCTCCCTTTTGCAGAGTTGTTTGCAAGTGTGGGTCTTGTGGAACAGAAAAGCAAGCACTTAGTGAATGGGAACGGCATGCGGGTTCAAAAACCAAAAACTGGAAGTCAAGTGTCAGGGTCAAAGGTTCCTTGATACCTCTTGAACAATGGGTTCGTATTTGAAGCTGATGTTTCACTTGATGCATTCATTATATTCTCCAGGAACATGTAGGAAGGGGTTTAATTGTATGCAATAATAGATGTTCAAATTTTGGTGATCGCTCTAATGATATAGGGCGTGTTCGGTAGAGATTAAAATCGGATTAAAATTGAAAAACTAGCCGTTATTGTTGACTTTTATTAGATGAGTGAGATCCAATAACAGCTCTATTTTCAATTAAAATCGGATTAAAATTCCTCCCAAACAAGCTGATAATATGTTTTACTGAGTAGATCATTGTCTCAGTCATTACGCTTTGAGGAGTATATGCATCCAATTGAAACTTTGTTGGCTTTACAGATGCTACAGGTAGCAGAATATCATGCACTGAGTCTTGTTCCTGCCAAATCCCTTAAGCGTCCTTCTATCAAAGTACGGAAGAAGAAGTTGCTTACTTTCCTGCAAGGTATAACCTTTCCTCTGCTTTTGAAACTTATTTGCTGCATCTGCCTCGTTAATGAAGGAACTGACTTTGAAGTTCTTCAATGTGATAGAGAAATATGAACCTGTTTATGCCAAGTGGACAACAGAAAGGTGTGCTGTATGTCGGTGGGTTGAAGATTGGGACTACAACAAAATTATAATATGCATTAGGTATTTTCAGATATGAGCTTCATATACGTGATTTGGCATCAATTAAATCTTGCCTTATGAAGACAGATTGCAGAAATACAATAAATGTATTGAACATTTAAGTTAGCCATTACAATTGATTACTGAGACAATGAAGGCTTATCCGCTATCTTCCACCATCCAATAGCAATTTTTTTCCTATCCTTCTGAGGCCCATAATTTCAAGCCTAATACCGTAGTATAAACTAGATGATTTTCTGTTCGTACTTGTATGGCTCTTAGCTGAAATTTTTTAATTAGACTGCCTCATGTGCCCAAAGATTGTGTTGATAGTGCATGTATTGGATAGGTGTAGCAACTTCATGTAATTCTCTTCATTTTACAAGACAAATCTTATACTAGCCCAGCTAAAAATTATGTCATCTTACTGTTGTATAAAATAGTTATTACATCGAGTTTGTTTTGCCTAAACGGTGATTGAATTTTAAGAACACTAGTTAATGGAAAATATAATCCTGATAAATCTTTGTTACTCTCAGATGTCAAATAGCTGTGCATCAAGAATGCTATGGAGCAAGAAATGTTCGTGATTTCACTTCATGGGTCTGTAGAACCTGCGAGACACCTGATATTGAGCGAGAGTGTTGCCTCTGTCCTGTGAAAGGCAAGGATTTGCTTCAGTTTCTTTATTATTTGTCTGATTTTTAGCTTGAAGCAATTTATCATTTAATGTAATTTTTTTTCCTTTAATTCAAATTATTTGAAAATGATTTAAGTCTTATATCACAGTTAAACATTCTTGTGTTGTCTGCCATTTGCTATGTGACTAAGGCTTCATTTTGTCAGAATTTGCGAAGCATATAAATATTGTAAGAGATGCAAGATTATGATCATATATATTGAGCTGTAGCATTTCCAATTATGCTGTGCTGTCTGTTCAAATATGAAAATCGAGGTACACATTTAACAAAAAATGTTATCATACTACCAAGAGTATTTTATTTGAAGAAGGTGCAGATATTGCTTCTCAAGTAATCATTATTATGTAATTTATTGTAAAAATGGCTTAAATATTTCCATTATTTTTGAGATTCTTAAAATTAAGTAAAGTGTGATTGTCTTTGAAGTTGATTCTCATTGTTTCTGAATGATTTCTACTTACACGTGTTGGGAAATTTAGGGGGTGCTCTGAAACCTACGGATGTTGAGCCATTATGGGTTCATATTACTTGTGCTTGGTTTCAACCTCAAGTTTCTTTTGGAAGTGATGAAAAGATGGAGCCTGCACTTGGAATTGTGCGAATCCCATCAAACTCTTTTGTGAAGGTATTTTTTCTAGTGAAGTGGCCCACTTGCCCCACACCCCCTTTATATTTTCACAAAACTCAAGAATTTAGTGATTTCAGTCTTTTCGTGTTCCATTCATAATGTTTTTTTTACCAAGAACAGTGTTGACAACTGTGGGGACAAAATTTGCTTATTGTTTTGGTTTTGTATATCTCTGTAGATTCCAATCATTGGGATGCAAAATACAGAATCATCTGATTGATTTTTATAAAAATTCATCATTATTAATCTGAATTGTTTTTTGAATTTTTAAATTTCAGATTTGTGTGGTTTGCAAGCAAATTCATGGTTCTTGCACACAATGTTGCAAGTGCTCCACCTATTACCATGCTACGTGCGCATCAAGGGCTGGTTACCGCATGGAGGTAAACTTGATCAACCAAGTTTTTATTCATTTGGTGAATGATGTTAAAATCCATAACAACAGTATGCTTATCCACTCCTCTCAAAAAAGAGATTGCTGGCATTCACTTAAATTGATTCTTTTACTGTAACATCTGCATTGCCACAGAAATAATGATTGTCTCTCTTTAATAAAGATCTTAAAAGTCTATCGAAGTTCCAACATTTCTGATAAAAACCATCTAAAATCAAAGCCCAACATTCTTGGTGTGTTTAATAAGGTGGATTGAATTACATGTGCGTCTACACACTATGCTAACCTCTACCCTCTGGCGTGAACATCTGTTTCTATTGCTAAAATGTGGTTGGAATGGACAGAATTTGTTCTCAAAGTTTCACCTTCCGTTTTGGTTAAATGAGTGTGTATTACCTTATCAAAGTTTTTATAATTTTATCTATTATATACATATTTAGGTGAATCAAACACTAATGTCCTTGCTCATTTAATTATAGCTGCATTGCCTGGAAAAGAATGGGAAGCAAATTACAAAAATGGTTTCATATTGTTCTTACCACAGGTACTGCTCCATCTGAAATTAGGGACTTCTCTTCTTTTACTATACATACATGTGTGGTGTGTGTGTGTGTGTGTGTGTGCAAAGAGAGAGAGAGAGAGAGAGATCTAAACTGCATCTTTTCATGCAAATGTTGTCCTACCAACTTCTTGGGATGTGCCACTTTTAGGGCTCCAAATCCAGATAACGTGCTAATCATAGAGACTCCAAAAGGGACATTCTCCACTAAAAGCCTTCTTCAAAACAGAAGGCATACTGGTTCAAGGCTAATTTCAACCAGTAGGTTGAAACTTGAGGAAGCTCCATCAGTAGAGATTGATGAGGTTGATCCATTCTCTTCAGCAAGGTGCCGGGTCTTTAAAAGATCAAATAGTAAGGTATGTCCTGTGAAATTCTTTTGGTGTACCATTGCATATTGGTCATAGGTAAAATTCAATGTCATCATTTCAATACCAAGTTAATATTTTATTTAGCAAGCATAGTTTTGCACTAAATTGTTTCCCTTATATCTCATCCAGTTTTGCCCAAATTTGTGGCTCCTGACTCTTTTTGTTCCTGCCCTTATTTTCTGTTCTCTAGAGGGTAAGAGAGGATGCTGTTGCCCACCGAATTATGGGACCTTCTCTTCATTCTTTAACTGTAATACAGAGCTTGAACGCAAACAGAGTAACTTTCTTCTCATGGTTCTTGATTTTGCTTGTAAAATTTATCATTTTATTTAAAATCAGATTGGGAAAGTAAAGGCCCTTGTTTAATTTTTCGGTTCCCGAAAAATACATGTGCTTATTTTTGCCCCTCTTTGGTCAGAAAATAGAGAAGCCTAAGACCTTTTCTACCTTCAAAGAACGACTTCATCATTTACAGGTAATATTTAGTCATTGATGTTGTATAGTTATTTGTTTGGAGTTGAATAACTCACTTTCTAAATATTATTCTGTGACTCCAGAGGACAGAAAATGAACGAGTTTGTTTGGGTAGATCTGAAATACATGGATGGGGCCTTTTTGCACGGAGAAACATCCTAGAAGGAGAAATGGTATTCCCTTCTCCTGTGTTTATATGATTGAGTCGTTAAAAACATCAATATTAAAAAAGGAAGAAGAAATATTTTTTCGTTGTAGTTGTTTCATCTTTTTCGACTGAAACCCTTATGTTTTTTCTTGCATGTCTATGCGCACGTTATTTAATGGAATTCTTGTATGGTTTGGCCAGGTTGTGGAATACCGTGGTGAACAGGTCAGGCGAAGTGTTGCAGATCTTAGAGAAGCACGATATCGTGCATCGGGGAAGGACTGCTATGTGAGTTGGTTTCTTCTTCAATCAAATTTAGAGCATGTTAATCTTAAAATAAAATTGAAGTTATTTAAGTAACTTTTTCTCTCCAAACATTTTTGGATTACAAAATCTTACCCATGTCAAAATTAGCAGCTTACTTATTTCCAATTCAATTTTCACAAACCATTTTTTTTTTCTCTGGAATGTACTTAGTTACTTGTAAGTAAACTTAATGATCTTAACCAAACATGCTCTTATTCGGGTTACACTTACAATCATTTTACTTGCGATAAATTTCTTTGACAGCTATTCAAAATCAGCGAAGAAGTTGTGGTGGATGCCACTGATGCAGGAAATATTGCAAGATTGATCAATCATTCTGTAAGTTTTGTCAAGATTTGTGTTATCTTTTCAAACCTGCAGTCGTATACTCAGTTCAAATATGTTCAATGCATTGTACGATGTCACTTATGATTTCCTTCCGTAAATGAAGGGGAGATCCCGAATGAATTGGCTAACAAGATCAAGTTTTGTTTCTAGTTGATGGATCAATTTGTCCTTGTCCATTAGTTTGGCTAAAGGAAAAGGCTAAAGGAAAAGGTGTTGTGGCAGTCTAATTATTTGCCAACTAGACTGCCACATCATCTTTTTCATCAGTGAAACTAACAGAAATGGACGAACGCAACTTTTTAAGTCTCACTATTCTGAATTTGTGGTTAACAGTGCATGCCCAACTGTTACGCAAGGATCATGAGTGTAGGCAAAGAGGAGAGTCGGATTGTACTTATTGCCAAGACAAATGTGCCTGTTGGTGATGAATTAACGTATCTCTCTGTCCCTCTTACACACACATGCTTAACGTGCACACATCGTTCTTGATAAAGCTAGTTGATTCATCTTTTAATAGTTCTCTCAACAATTTCAATGGTGCAGATATGATTATTTATTTGATCCAGACGAGTGCGACGAATTCAAAGTCCCTTGCACCTGTAAAGCTCAAGTGTGTCGAAAATTCATGAATTAGGATACAGAAAAGTATTGCCATTGTTTCTCCTCAAGGAATTCTAACCACCTCACAGCTTGCTTACTGATTTTGTAATTTTTTTCTCAAAAGAAAAATGTAATTTTTTTTCATTTTTTTCATTTTCAATATTCATCAAAGCATAATAATAGGTCTCAGTTGACGTATGAACGGGACAATGTCATCATCCTTGGTAATTGAAGATAACATTGTTTCATTCTTCTATTGATAACTATAAATTGTCAAATTATTTATTTTAATTTGGATTTTTTTTTTGTAACTCTTATGGCATTTGCTTCTTACTGGAAGCAAAATATCATCTCGACACAATTAAAATCATCGAAATTTCGTAGTTTATTGAGTTATTGATTCCATTAGCTACAACTCGTATCATCATTTTCGTTTGCAAAGTCGGGGGATTTGTCGAATTTTCTAATGATGAGTTGTGGAGTAATGAATATGATAATGGCTTGATGAATTCAACGACCATTCGAAAATTTTTAAAGTTTAATGACCAACGGAATAATAATTTGATAAGTTCTATGATCATCCAGAAAAACTTTTACAAGTTTAATGATCAATGAAAAACATTATGCTAACTAAGTTCATTGACCATTTAAATTTTCAACTCCATGGAATTGAAAAAATGGATAAACGAAGTTTTTGTTCAAAAGGTAAATTAATGAAGTCATAATAATATAAAGAAGGCCCGTGGATCTTAAGTCCTCGACTCTCTACCTGACTATGTTAAATTGATACGTGTGTATACGTTTCATTCTCTCCGTCCTTTCTTGTTTTCACACGCCAATACAAAAACTGGTATATTGAGAACTCAAAAAATTCATTTCTAACATTCGTTCCAAAATCATTACAAGTGTTTTCCAATGCAAGCCTCACTGAAGGGGTTTTTATCAATTTTTCCTGAAGAAAAGATAACTAAAATAGTTTTACACCTACAAACAGGGGACTTGGACAAATAGACTCAAAATGGTTGCATTTTTTTTCATGGAGAATGGTAAATCACACACACATTAGATCGTTCCTTGCTATAATCTTCAAAAAGCTTCACTTTTTTTCTACTCCGAATTACATGCCACAAAAGATTAGGTCCTCGATATGTCAAGACTGATGGCTCTATAGGAAAGGATCAGTTGCCCTACATTACATAATACATGAAAATAATGGAAAAAGTAAATACAAAGTCGTGAGATAACAAGTATGAATGATTTCCATAAAGAAGTCTTACCAGAAATTTCAGGAAAATAATGAAGGAATCTGGTGGAATTGTTTACTTCAAATCAAACCCTGGCGTTGCAGATCGGTGTATGTCTTTTTATTGTAGATGTTGCCCTCTTGGTCTTCATATTCTTCTTCAAGATCAGGGCGCCATTTATTCACCCCTTGCCGTTCTTGGATTCTCTCCCACAGGTGCTTTGCTTCCTGGGTGATTAAAGAATAGCATGCATTATACATCTTAGGGCCGTATTAATAGCGTACAGTATTGTCCATTCTATTAGACTAAACATGCCCCAGATGCATGTATATTCACAATATAAATGCAGTCAAGTTCAGTATTCACATTGATCTAGACACCAAATATCTGAAAAACAAATGACAGGATAATGATGGTATACTGAAGTGACGTGTGATGAAAGCATACCTCAATAGATGTTATTTCATTGAAGTTCTTGGTATTCGGAATACCAAGACATCGCATGCCATGCTGATGTCTCCATTCCTTGAAATGCCTCTCGTAAGCTCTCCGGCCCCAATAACTATGGTTCCCACAAATCTCACATTTGAACTCCTGAAAACATTCATAACAAAGTCTTGAGTAAGTTGACATCATCAAAATAAGTAAAAATTATTAATAGACTCCTTAAGACAGAAAACAAAAGACAAGAAGATGCCAATACAATCTGAACCAAAACTGACTCATCCTTCAGTCCTTTCGATAAATTTAAGCATTTCTTTCTATGTTCGAGTATGAACAAGATTTTGGCACAAAGGAAATTAAAAAATCAATCGGCTCCCACCATTTTCACAGCTCTTTCTTTTTTCATTTTCATTCTCTTGTAAACTGTGTATCATTTGATCAATTTTTTCCTCTTTTATAATAAGCTTATGACAAGGACATTTGGATTAGAAACTGAAAAGGAATGCCTCTCAAGTGCTTATAAATTCAAGCGCCTTCAGCAACATTCTTAGGTTACATATGAAGTTCACTTAGAAGCCTATCTGTCCATGATATCTAGTAAATAGAGAGATTAAGGCATTAATATCTCACTTTCATTCAATAACACTTCCGTATTCCCCGCTTGCCAATATTTATAGTATAGGATTCCAAGTGATAGATTAGCATTTTTTGTGTAAGCTGAGGAAATTTATTAATTAACAATGTTGTAAAAGAATAAGATATCCACCGTGGTAAGGAAGCTGCTGGTTAAAAACTTGTAACTAGTGGTATAAATGAACTATTGACTAGTAACTCCTAGAGTTCTTTGTAACCAATTTGAAGAAAATTTTATTCTAATGACACCATTAACTTGTGATCATAAATGAAATATTACCTGCCCAAGCCCATGAAGCTTATACAACCAGTAGGGGATAGGCTTCCCATCCCATCCCATGGGCAATTTTAGGGGATTATAAATCTGCTGCTCGTCATCATCACTCTCAGATTCAGCTTGTACCTCTTCCTGATCAAAAAGTTCAAATCAAACAAAAATATATTGCCAGGTAAAACTGCTAACGAATCAACAATGGGTGGACAAATCCAAATATCAGATGTATAACTGTTTCAAGTTTTAAACAGACAAGGCAATAAAATAACTCATACTAGCTATTATCATTTCCTCCTTTCCATCAACTGCGAAAATCTATCACACAATGCTGCAACACTAATAATACTTTTGATGTGCAACATATGAGAATAGAAATTAAAAATATCTTGGAAACGCAAAATATTAGATGGTCATTATCCTTTCTGCTTTCTATCGAATACCACGGAAAACCAATACATCAACTAGACAATCTTTACGAGGGCACCATTACCATTTCCCTTTTTCTTTAGTGCGCGTGCTGGGGGGTTGGGGAAAGTTACCTCTTCACGTTCTGCTTCCATTTCCTCATATGTCAAGGCCTGTTTCTTTTCAACATTTTCTTTTGATCTGACCATTGTCTGTACCATTCCGAAACCAGAGAAAAGTTAATACACGTGAGGGTACAACATCTTTAACAAGTAATGTTAAATGCACGTTTAAGAGAGCAAAAAGTACATAAATTCATTGATTATCTAGAATCATCAGAAAGAAAGAGAAGACATGAAAAAAAGGAAGATGGTCTTTTCTTTTGAGATGGATATGGTTAGCTCACCTCTTGCAACAAGTCACACAACCTTTTAACTTTGCATTCGATCAGGGCAATCTCTTTTGCATCTGCACTTGGATGTATAGTTACAGAATTACCATTTTGTTGTGGACCGCGAGAGCCTTTCACGAAATGTTTCCTGTCCAACTTCTCAAGAGGTGTATGCTGAAAAAGAAATATAACAAGATCAGCGTGCTTTCCATATCGATAATCACCAGGAAAAGATGATAAATCCTGACCTTTGTAAGAAAAAGCCTCTCTGCACGCTGTTGAATGGTACCGCCTGTCTTCAAACCTAATGCAGCCAATGCCTATATGCAGGATATATATCATTCGATATGTACCACAACCAAGAAAAACATCTTCTCATTATAACTTCACATGTAGGAATAGAAACTATGAATCCAATAGCCTGACATGAAAAGCATACTGAATAAAAAATGCTACAACATGTCGAAGAGGTATTTTAGAGTACATGTCTGCATTTATTCATTCCGGGATATTGCATGAAATTCATTGTTAATGCTTATTTTGTAAAGAATAATGCTAATTGTACATTGTGAGGTTCACACCTTTGTGTACATTCCAATGGAATTCAAAAAATGTTGGGTGGGAAAGTGTGTTTTTTTTTTTTAGAACTGTTCAATTATGTGTCGCTACGTGGCATAATGTCAAAAATAATGTAAAAAAAGATGTACATGTAGCATGATTATTTTGTAAATCATTGCTTGGGCCTTACAGCATATTGCTACCTAAATCCTCAATCCATTTAAACCATCCAATTTATCATTCCTCAATACAAAATTTTTTTGTACAGTCCTAAAGCTTAGCACAAACATGAACTTGGACAATGAAATGTGGATTTCAATACCAGTTACTTTAAATTGACCATGCAGGAAAAACTTAGAATTGCTTCCGTGAACTCCTGCCATACCTCTTTTAGCCTCTCAGGTCCCACCTCCATCAGTTCTTCAACGGTACTATAATAATCAAGATCAACTGTAGAATGCTCTGCTTGAATGTCACCATTTTCTTGACCCTCATTTTCCCATCCTTCTACCTTTCCATTTGCCCATTGTTCTTCAAATTCAGTGACTACCTGCCAGAAACCATTTAGCAAAAAGATCACATACGTAGGATATTAATATTCTTCTAGCAGACAATTCATACTGAACTCAACTAAACCACTTTTTACGGGTTACACGACTTCCTGTATGGAAATACCTAATAAAATGAAGCTAGAAACTCAACTGTTACTTGACTTCCATTCCTCGAAAAATCAGTGGATAACTAGATAAAAACTGTGCTACAATTACTTTGTCACTTCAAATCATACACAACTCTCTTTTAAATTAAAATTTCACTGGCAAAATTTATTATTGTACGATACAGCTTATGATGGTACTGCCCATCGACCGATGCCTATATGCGAGCTCATTTATGCAACGAAACATTACAGATCACAAATATTAGCCAACACAATTGCAGACTGCATGCACCAAAACAACACAAATATTTCCAGAATTACAAACTTATAACAGAACTTTCCCTTACAGAGAAAAGAAGAATTGTTTTTTATTATAGAGAAAGCACAAAAGTAGAGATTATATCTACAATCTATAGCTAGAAATAAGAAGTAACTGGTCTCCAATTATTGCAATTGTCATTAATATTAACCCAAAGGCAGATGCAAATACCTAGGATGAAATTATCAGTGATGAGAAGTAATAAGTTAAAGAAACACTTTCCAATTATACTTTAATTGTCACAAGGACACGACTAAACTTCAGAAAAATAAGTGACATCTTTATTGCAACAACATAAGAAAATATGATTATTTTCTTTCTTAGAGATAATACAAGGGGCGCCGATCATAAAACTCAATGTACAGAGAGAAGTTAATATTCAAAATTGAACCTTTGAGAATATTCTGCCAAGATCTTGCAGAGGCTCTGTCCGCTCGAAAAAGTATATCAGATACTCCAATAATTTCTGCATATATTCCTGGTATTGCCTGTTGATACCAGAGATATATATTATAGAAATAGTTTGCATTATGCAAAACAGCAAGACATTGGACTAAGAGCATGTTTGGTCGGGTTATATATGTTACGGGAGCAAAACATAAGAGAAAATCTTTACCTCGTTAACTTCAATTTGCGAGATATTCTCTCTGGTTGCGAGAACACATCAAGATAAGCAGAGTACTCAATCTGCTCCCCAAATTTGGAGTTGATATAGTCGTTGAACAGTTCATGCAAATCAAGGTATCGTCCAACAGCTTCCTGAAAGTAGACATGTAGTTACTAAGTACAACAGAATACAAAAGAACAAGGAACATATAAATATTGCAATTCAAGTTTTTTCACATAACTTGCTCACATTTCCTCCCATGAAAATCAGAATTCCTACTTAGAAAACAAAGTCAAGAAAGCACTCACTTTCAGAAAATAAGGAAAGGTAACAACTGTTACAAGGTTAATCAGACATTACACCAAATTCTCTAGAAACTAATATGGAGCCCATTTTAATGCCCAATAACGGACAATGAAAACCACAATTATACTTCAATTGGAAACTATGTAAATTTCAGCACTCCAATAAGTCCCTTAGCCACCACCCACCAACATTAGAGAGCATCTAGCTCCAACAGCTTTCTGCAGCAAACAACATGCTATGTGCAACATATACCCTCACCCAGGCAGAGAGAACCCATCTAGAGGATTTGGTAGGCTGCTGCCTCATCTAACCCAAGTACCCTACAAGTTCTCCAAGTACCCTGAATAATTCCATTGTTAAGTCGTTGTTTCCAACATGGTGGTACCATGGTCCATGGTGCTAAGTTGAAATCAAAACAATAAAAACAATGAAATGCCAATACTGTTTCTATAACAGGAAAATCAGGGTATACAGCAAACTCCAGAGACATGGGGCCAAGACATGGAAAGGCACTTCACCTTTCTTGAATTATTATATAAAACACTCATCCAAGTGCTCTTAAGAGATATTTCTACATACATATTCAAAACCAAAACTTTCCTTCAATTTTGCCACACAATACCATCCATTCAGATTGCAGTTGATCATAATGGATCTTGAGGACCTCGAAATTAATAAA
>CAIGRK010045417.1:0-12358 GCA_903798315.1 Fraxinus greggii | reverse complement strand
CGAAGTGCAGTATTTCCCATAGCATCAATACTGACACCGATTTCTTCCTGGCATCATCCTCTTATACTCTTGGGATGTAGCCAAGAAAGCTGCATGAGGACCTCCATAACCCATAGGGACACCAAACCTCTGAGCTGAACCAACCACCATATCCGCACCCAACTCACCCGAGGTTTTCAACATAATCAAAGCCAACAAATCAGATGCCATGACAACCTTAACTCCATTGACATGTGCATTCTTAATAAACTCCCTGTAATCCAAAACCCCATCCTCAGTTACTGGATATTGAACTAAGACCCCACAAACATCCCCTGATTTATAATCAATCTCGTTTACATCAGAAACGACAACCTTAAGCCCAAATCCATAAGCTCTAGTCTAGCAAATATCAATAGTCTGGGGGTGACAGTTACTAGCAATAACAAAAGTTTTCTTTTTCCGATTATGAATATTGTTACACATGGCCATTGCCTTTGCTGCAGCAGTCCTTTCGTCGAGCAAAGAAGCATTCGACATGGGCAGTCCAGTAAGATCCGTAATCATTGTCTGAAAATTCAGCAGGGATTCAAGACGGCCCTGTGAAATTTCATCCTGGTACGGGGTATACTGTGTATACCATCCTGGATTCTCCATAATATTCCTCAATATAACAGGAGGTACCAGAGTATAATAATAACCCATCCCAATATATGGCTTTGCAATCTTATTCTTAGACGCCAAATTCTTCATGTGCTCAATCATTTGTGCCTCAGTCAATCCCTCATCAAATATAGGCATTTTCATTTTATCAATTCGAATAGATTTAGGTACTGTGGCATCAATGAGCGCATCAAGGNCTGGTACGGGGTATACTGTGTATACCATCCTGGATTCTCCATAATATTCCTCAATATAACAGGAGGTACCAGAGTATAATAATAACCCATCCCAATATATGGCTTTGCAATCTTATTCTTAGACGCCAAATTCTTCATGTGCTCAATCATTTGTGCCTCAGTCAATCCCTCATCAAATATAGGCATTTTCATTTTATCAATTCGAATAGATTTAGGTACTGTGGCATCAATGAGCGCATCAAGGCTATTGAATAGATTTAGGTACTGTGGCATCAATGAGCGCAACAAGGCTATTGTACCCAACAAACTCTGCCATTTTGGTTTGCCCTTCTTCCTGTGTGGCCGAGTTATGCCAGCAAGGAAATGTGTCATTGGGTTTCAAGGCATCGACAGAAATGGATCGATCCCAACATACTGTGCCATACTACTCGAAGAAACACTATGGGTCCTAAAATCATTGTCACCCTGAACAGCACTCGGGGATAACGAGGAAACATACCTGGAGGACCTGTACAATGCAGGGGATTTTGATAACTCTGAAACAAGGCGTTTCAGAATTGCCGGGTCGGCCAATTTTGGTGCACGCTCCATTTCTAGAATTTATGAGCAAATATTAGATGATGTGGATTTTGTAATTGAATGACACTCTAAAAGGGTTGAAGAGACAGAGAAATGTATAGAGCTTTAGCTCTCAACATGTTCTTTTGCTTTAAGGTTGGTTATATTATATATATATTTTTTATTTTTTTATCGACAAGTGGGTGGTGGTAATTGGTTTGTTGAATATGCACTTTCTTTGTGCACGTGAGTATGTGTGTATAAATGCTACGTTTACATCTTGTTTTGAGCTTGTTTGGTAGCAATTAAAATTCAATTAAAATTGAAAATATAGTCGTTATTGGGTCCCACTCGTCTAATAAAAATCAACAATAACGATTAATTTTCAATTTTAATTCGATTTTAATCTCTCCCANACCTCCAGATGAACGAGATTCTATCGAGATCAACTACAACCTACAATTTGGAATAATTTATCTACTATACTTAGGACCTGTTCGGTAGGGATTAAAAGTCAATTAAAATTGAAAATATAGTTGTTATTGGGTCTCACTCGTCTAATAAAAATCAACAATAACGATTAATTTTCAATTTTAATTCGATTTTAATCTCTCCCAAACAAGCTCTTTATATTATTTTTGAAATTGTATCAAATTTTGACACATGATTTGAAAATTTAAAAAAAAAAATATACACTTTCCCATCCAACAATTTTTGAATTTCCACACAATGTAAGGTGAGATGAATGTACACTTAACATAATTCATTTGCATATAAAATACAAATGGAAAAAATTGCACCTCCAATCCTAGCTTATTATTTGAATAGTAATCACTATAGTTACACAAGCAATTATTAGTGGTGACGTCTAAATTTTCGTTAAATTGTTACTTTGTCTGCCCATATCATACTTATTTAAGTTCAGTTTTGATCCTCAACTTATTAGGGTTTCACGAGCAATCTTCAATAAAAAGAAGTTCAAATCGATACCTCACATATTTCAATTATATAAGTTAAGTTTTCTTTAATAAGCCCCTGTTTGATGATGATTAAAATCAGACTGTAAGTAAATTTTAATTAAAAAATAATAATGAAATATGTGGTTAAAAAGTTGTAAGCCCCATAAAATATGTTGTTGATATTAATTATTAACTTTGATTTACACACCACTAAACATAAGTAAACTAAGGTTGGTGTTCACAAATTTAAAGTGAATTGTGTCTCTACTAGGGTCATTTGTCAATTTAACATAAATACTTTCTTTCGTTAGCCGTTTGTGTAACTAGAATAAAATGTTGAAAACTATTTTGATTCTTTTTAAAGTTTGAAGACCAACTTAATTGTTAGATAATTCATTAAGAAACAATATGCAATTTTTTCAAAATTCAATTATTGGAATATCCTTTCCGTTTACACTGATCAAAAAAATATAATTAATATAATTGAAAATATAAAATTTTCTTATATTTTTTTAGTATACCCGTATATTAAAAAAAAAGTTTAAATATGAATAGGTCATATTTGTTAATATAAATTAAAAAACTAAGAAATTAACTATACCTTTGATAAGGAAATTGACCTATAATTTGGAATATAGAAAAAGGAAAATTATATCCATCTGTGTGAGACAGATGAAGTATTTCAGAAATTTCATATTTTCGGAGATGTTAATAATCAATTCCAAGATTCCGTGGTGGTAGGTGATGACTAAACTTTTTAAGGAACACAAAATTGAGGAGGACATCCAATTTGCTGTCTTTTCAAAATCTTGTCCTTTTCAAGGAGGTTATGCAAATCGATAAAACTACTTTGTTAGAAGGATTTGAGTCAAATATTTTGTGGGTTCAATGTAACAATTGAAAAATTAATGGAAGGGAATGAATTAGAAAGGATTGAGATTCAATGGATCTAATTGAATGTATATGGAAAGTTGTGTTTGGCATGAAAAAAATAGGGAATTTTATGTTGGCAGCTTCTTCTCTTTCACATTTGGCTTATTTTGGGTGTGTTCGGCAGTAATTAAAATCGGATTTAAATTGAAAAATTAGTCGTTATTGTTGACTTTTATTAGATTAGCGAGACTCAATAACGACTATATTTTCAATTTTAATTGACTTTTATTTCCTCCCAAACAATCACCTTACTTTCTCAGCTCAGACCAAGAGAGACAAAAAATTGGAATTAAGCTTCAAATATAGTAGAAAATACGAATCATATCTTTAGATTTTATCAATATCAACTAGGTGTTGGAACAAATGGGAGCCACGTGGAAGACTCCGTTATGCTTGTTGCAAAAAAATAAATTATAGTACAACTGTATGAATTGAAGGTCCAATTCTGCACCAAAGGAGAGTAATATAACAAATAAAAAAAACTAAAAAAACAAATAGCACAAGATCTAAAGAGATTCACTTCAACGAAACATAAAATTACAATAAGAAGGGACTCGCGGTGTCTCTCTTTCTTTATATATTAAAAAAGAATTAAAAAAGAATAAAGAACTTCTCGTTAATCTTCTCTTTATAAGAATATACAAAAGACATAAGAATTGAAGAGAGTACACCACTTAAAGTCCGTTTGACATGATTTTGGCTTTACATAAAAGAGTTTTTGGAAAAAAACTACATTAATTTTTATTTGAAAATTAATTTTTAAAAGTACTTTATATTTCGAAAGTATTTTTAAAGGAAGTCACATTAGACCAAATTTCCTCTAAAAACCTTTCAAACTACCAAAATCATTTTCACAAAATTAGCCAAACGGATCCAAAACAACTTTGAATCTCAAAATCTCATTTTGGACTATGCTACAAATACATAACCCTTTACCTAATAGGTTACATAATTGACAAATAGCGACCTTCTATTGGGGGTGTCAGGCCCTCAGGTGCCCCCCAATAGGGAGCCTCCTCTCATTTTTACTTTTCAAAAACCAGAGCCATTATTCTACCCCCGCGAAGAAAAAAACTCATTAATTTAGCATGTCTGATGTGCTTGCTAGAATAATTTCAACAGTGGAGTTGGTGAATCTTGCATTGAATAAAGGATGGTGCGGTCTTAGGGTCGGGTTCGGTTTAATCTTGACCGTTGGATCAATGGAGAAAATGTGGTGTGTGTGAAATCAACGGCAAATGATATGTCCTTATATAGTTTCTATTTTAGGAGTGTCAAAGTGAGGAACGGGTTGTAAGATACTATAATTTGACGGCAAAACCTAACAGATTTTGTAGATGGTACATAGGAGTCATAATGACTTTATTGCAAGGGAAAATTGTAGTCTCCATCCTCAACCTTTGTATTCTTTGCCCTTCTATCTTCAACTTTTTTTTCTCGACTCGCATATTTTCAACCTTTCTTTTATTGGCATCTATCGTCCCTTGAAATGACGTCCAAAATCTCGATTAAGTTGATAGAAAAAGACTTATTATATTCCCTTCTAATTCAAATAAGCTAACAAAATAATAATAATAATAATAATTACATTTTTACTTCATCGTTTTTACCAAAGCAGTCAAGCACTCTGCCAATACCAGCCAAACAACCCCCACCCAAAACAACCATGACCACCAACTTCACAAGCAACCGCCACCGAAATCCACTGACCACACACAAACAAGATCTTATTTTAATGAGTAATGATATTTATCACTATTGATGTCGGCACCAATCTAGGAACTACATGATATTAAATAATAAGTTCACTTAAATGCTCTATAACTTAGATTGTTGCTCAAACATCACTGATTTTAGATTGTTGCTCTAATATCACTAATGTTAGATAACATTATTCAATTCTAATACAACTCATTACAATTTTGAACCCCTTTCGTTGGCAAATCGGCAACCAAAAAATCTATTGAAAGCTAATATTTTTCCTCTCTTTTTTCATACTATTGTAAGATTTGCACGCTTAAATACAAATCCATTTTTTCTAACCTATGTTCATTTGATGGATCCATGATCGCATGATTTCGCAAGTATACAGATCGTGATAAGTAATAATAGTGAATATATAAATTCGAATATCATCCTACAAAGACTAATATCTTATTATCAATTTTTACCCTAACCTAAATCTAACTTCAATCTAGATTAATGCAATGACCTATTATCAAATCAAGATTTTTTGTTGTAACTAAATTATACTAAGCTAATCTAAATTAATGTAACTAATGTAATTTTTGAAGAACTTTTCGGATTAAGTACTTAGGAATTTCGGTTTCACTTAAATTAATTGATATCATTCACTCCAACATCATTCAACCCCATTTTCATATGTATTAACAACCGAATTTAACCAATATTAGTTAGTAATTCTTTTCGAGTAAAAACTAATCGTATTCACATGCCAAAATCTACTATATCTCTATGTAAATCTATACACATATAAAAGAATTCAATTGTTATAATTCAATCATGATTGCATAAGTTATAATTATCTATCAATCTCTTATTAAAATACGTCACTTATTACACGAACTAGACAAATAAATCTCCTCTCGATCTCAATATTTGCCTTAAATCAAGCAATTGATGATCAAGTAATTGAATATCAATTAAATACAAAATAAGCAATTAACACATAATCAAAGTTATAATACATCAATTGAATAAAACAAAAATTAAATCTAAGTTACATCATTCATCTTAGCAATCAATTATTCAGCCAATCATATTATTTGAATTAAATAATAAAATGATTAAAAATATCGTCGGGTTCAATGCAAAGAACAAAGAAAAGATCCTAGCAATCATAGGTTATGCCTCTTCCAGTAAGGTTTATAAAATGACCAGGTTGCAGCCACAGGCAGGCGAACATGGGACCCTACTCCAAGTAGTTCTACCCAAGTGGCAGTTTTGGTCGAACCCCTATAGAATGCCGAACCCATTTGTCGTAGTTGACCCTATATAGAGAATCTAATCCCCATGGATGAGGAGAGGCCTCTAAGGGCTTGGTGGAAGATCTTTTAACAATCTTCAATGAGTGATTGATGTGACAACCCACTGCAATCGCTGTTTAAACCAACCAAACATGTCAACTCTAAGCCTTTTGTGTCAGCTTTTTCGGTAACAAAATGATATCAACATTAAATGTATATGATTGATTGATAAAATGATATTAGCATTACTCATTTTCGTCTACTATAAAAGTTCACACATTATGTCATTTTAAGGATAATGCAATTTTATACTCT
Organism: Fraxinus greggii; assembly: GCA_903798315.1. Lineage (NCBI taxonomy): Eukaryota > Viridiplantae > Streptophyta > Magnoliopsida > Lamiales > Oleaceae > Fraxinus > Fraxinus greggii. The sequence goes on along the minus strand of CAIGRK010045417.1, from coordinate 5,767 downwards.
CAGCATATATTCTTCCAAAGCCGAACCCCCCTTTTACATGAGAGGCTCACGTCTAAAGCACTTCACACACTTAATCACTTATATTGTCTACTAACTTGATTGTTAGAGTGCATGCAGCCGCCTCCCCCACCACAGGAGAAGGCCACGTGTGGGTAACAATTTGTCTTAGTGTACAAGAATAGACTTATATGGACGCGGGAGGCCTTGGCTTCTGTTAGTCACGTTGAAAGTACAAATTTGGAGGTCAACAAATTGGCACCACCTGTAGGAAACCACACTATGACCTTGAGCATCCCTGTGAACAAAGCTTACAAGAAAAACGCCTCAACTTCCCTCTTGAAGATATGTTTTGTTCTTGAATAAAGAACAAGTGGAAGTTCCAAGGATATATTATTTAGGCCCCGTATTTTCCATTTTCCAACTTTTGTAGTGTTTGATAGGCAAAATTTTCTCGAGAAAATATTTTCCAACTTTTCAAATTTTCCACCTTTTTGAGGAAAACAAATTCTTGTTATTTTGGTAGGAAAATATTTTCTACATATGGTAATTTTTTTTTCAATTTTTTTTTGTTGCAATTGGAACAAATTCTAGACCCAATGATAGAAAAAATAATCACTTTAATGGACAATTTTCATNTTTTGTAGTGTTTGATAGGCAAAACTTTTTCGGGAAAATATTTTCCAACTTTTCAAATTTTCCACCTTTTTGAGGAAAACAAATTCTTGTTGTTTTGGTAGGAAAATATTTTCTAGGTATGGTTTTTTTTTCCCAAATTTTTTTTTTTTTTTTGGCAATTGGAATAAATTCTAGACCCAATGGTAGAAAAATTTATCACTTTAATGGACAATTTCCATAAAAAATGAAGTCAAACGGAACCAAACTTTCAACATTTTCCAGGTGAAAAATTATACTAATCAAACACAATTAATTACAATTCTCAATAAAACATTTTCTAGGTAATTCAATTCCCTGTAAAATATTTTCTTTCCACCCATTTTCCACATTTGCAATCAAATTGACCCTTAGTGTTGTTCGATATCTCGAGTGTTAGATTCTTGATAAAGGAATATTTGGAGGTCCGAACCTAGTCAAGAAATCCCTTCTTTGAAGAAACGAGGTGTTCACATGTTGTGAGTTCCAGTAATGATGGTTCCTGCGCAAAAGGAGCAAGAGAAATCTTTGAAAAAGAGCTCATCCGAACTAATGTCAAGCACCTCCGACCCCATCACCAGCACTGTCGAAGTGGTACGACTATTTCTCGATTTGAAAGAGAGGTGAAAGAATGGTTGCCAGTATAAGAGACATAGTACATCAAAATGCTACCAAGTAGCAACTCCTAATGCAAATACAGGGGCAAGGAGGCTATGAAATGCCTCAAAACATACCCTATCACCGCTTTCAACAACAAGATGAACAAGTACACGGTTAAGAGAGCCATTCTTGTAGGAAAAGGAAGGAAGTTAGCCCTGCTAAAAGAGAAGTAGAGTTGGATGTTTCCACAAATTATGCATCCATCCGACTTGTAAGGGAGGATAATTTTCCTCCAGAATTGAGCAAGAAGAGTGGCCTCAAAGATCTACTAGTGTATTTGATAGGATTGTTCGTCAATACCTTGAAACATGTCTCAACAACCACCATTTTTTACCAGGCTTCATGAGCAAATGCAGGACCAAGGACCACAAGTCTTCTCGCCTAGAAATAGGCGTAAGAAAAAGGATTAGACGAATTTGAGAAACCAGGCTAGGCCATGGCAACTACCCTGGGAGACAAAACTTTGAGAATAAAACTCAACATGAACACCCTCTTTTGAAGGGATGTGCAAAATAAGAACCCTACAACTTATGATGCCTTGATGGAAATGATGAGAAGTGAGATTGTTAATGAAGAATTGATTGATCATCGAAATAGACCATCTGTGGGGCTTCCACTCCCTCAAAGGCAAACACGAGGCCCTGCTTCCCGTTTGCTGAACCAACAATGGACTCAAGATGGACATACCATCGCCCCAACCTCAAGTCAGGTCTTAGTCACTGCTACTTTAAATGATGTACCTTCATCTGCTTACGAAGAATTTGGACCCAACATCCCAAGGCAATCAACCTATCCATGAGGTAAAGTTTGAGGTCGGAGCATTGAGTCTAGAAATAGGCCCTATAGTACTTAGCATCGGACCTCCAGTTGTGGCACAAACGATTGTATGTCCATGACATAACACGTGGAATGAGCTAACATGCATACGGTTAGAATGAATGATCACTACATACAATGGAATCTACCCCTATCTAGTAATGATTAACATCCAAGGCGAGGTGAGATGAGGCAGCATCCTAGGGAAGATTCTCCTCGCCAACTGGGAACACGCTGCCCACCACTTTTACACATGAGGAAACGACATGTTTACATTATCCCTATTGTGATGCTTTGGTGCTAAAAGCTCTCGTTGTACATAATGGTCTAAAGCATATGTTAATTGACAAAGAAAGCTTCGTTAACATTCTGTTCGGAGCCACATATTATAAAATATTAGTGGATAATGAGCTCATCCCTATGACTTCTCCTCTGTATTGATTCCTCAAAGATAGTTTCATTCAAGGGAAAAAATACTCTTGCAGTGAAAATGGGGTTACCTCCTTTAACAGCCCACTATTTCATGGAGTTCCTTATTGTGGATCACAGGTCAGCCATCACGGAATATTAGGTCGACCTTTGGGCCATCACTTCTTTTCACCATATATGCATGAAGTTTCCTACCGAACATAGTATTGCAACTATCAAAGGCCATTAGATGGGATCAAGAGAGTGTTACCTCAATTCCTTGAGGAAGGTTGAGCCTTGTGGTATTACTTTAATTCCTTGAGGAAGGTTGAGCCTTGTAGTGTTACCTGGAGAGAACTGATGCGCATAAGATCCAAAATGCTTGATGTACTCGGAGAAGGTTAGTCCCCTGAACAAATGGGAGACTACGAAATAGTAGATGTCCCTAAAGAAAGGAAGGTCCATGAAGAAGGGATGGCCCTTGAAGAAAGGGTTGTGGATGATGAATTGGAACCTCGCATTATGGAGTTAAATTCCCAGATTGTTAACGTGGAAGAACTTGAAAGCTTTCAAGTAGGCCCTCAAGACCCCCACTAAATCACTTCAAGTGAGAAAAGAACTAATTCAGAAACCAAGGAGAAGCTCAAAAGCTTCCCATGCAAAAACTTGGACATATTTGTTTGTAGAAATGAGGACATAGTGGGCATTAACCCTAATATTAGTTACCACCATCTCAACACTGACCTAAAGTTTGCCCCTTAGAGACAAAAATGAGAACCCTCAACTTGGAGAGGTATAAAGTACTGTAGGAGGAAGTGGAAAAACTAATATTCAATGGCTTCATTAGGGAGGCCAATCACTGAAAAATGGATCTCTAATCCGGTTCTAGCAAAGAAGCACAATAACAAGTAGAGAGTTTGCATAGATTTTTTCAACCTTAATCAATCATGCCCCAGTGGTAGCTCTCACTTCCAAGGATAGATCAACTTTTGGATTCCATTGTGGGGACATGGGCTATTATGATTCATGGACGTTTATTCCGGTATTAATTAGATCTCGAGACACCTTGCAAATGAAGAGAACACTTCCTTCATCACTGATGGAGGCCTTTATTACTACAAGATGATGCCCTTCGGCCTGAAGAATGCTGGAGCCACCTACCAAAATCTTGTCAACATGATGTTTGTTGATCTTATTGGTAAAATCGTAGATGTCTAAATGGATGACATATTGTTAAAAAGCCTCAAGACCATGGACCATGTGAAGCACCTCGATGTAGCTTTTTAAATCTTAAGGAGGTACAAGATGAGATTGAATCCATTCAAGTGTGCTTTTGATGCCGCCTCCGAAAAATTCATAGGCTATATGATCAACCAGAAAGAAATAGAGGCTAATCCTGAAAAGATTAAAGTTTTGATTGAAATGAGGTCCCCTCAAAGAGGTGCAGAACCTCATAGGGCGGGTGGCAATCTTGAACCGATTTGTTTCTAAATTTACCCATAAATGTCTTTCCTTCTTCAAGGTCCTAAATGGGGAGGAGGAAGTCCCAGTGGAATGAGAAGTGTGAAGAAGATTTCCAAGGGCTGAAAAAACACTTAAGACAGCCCCATTCCTCTTAAAACCAAAGGCTAGAGAGCATTGCTACTGTACTTGGCAGTTTCTACAGAGGCCATAAGTTCTATCCTAATAAAAGTAGATGGTAAGTAGGGCCCTTATATCTGTAGAGACTCACTATACAGATATGGAGAAGCTCACCCTCTCCCCAGTTACTGCTTCAAGAAAGTTGAGGCCATATATCCAAACCTACAATATACAAGTGTTAACCAACTTCATACTCTAACAGTTCTTCAGGAAGATTGATGAAATGAGATGTGGGGTTAAGTGAGTTCGATATCATTTACAAACCAAGGACCTCCATCAAGCTCGTATTTATCACTCTCAAAAGCTACTTTTGATTGTCCTCGAATAAAGCAAATTAAAAAAATTAATTATATTATAAACTAATATAATCAACTCAATATATGTAATATAATGTCCCCTCAAAGTGAATATTTCAATTACAAAATTTAAACAAGTCAATGAAATACAAGAATTAACAGTTATTTCATGAACTTCACATATAGTGTATTCAGCTTTTGACTGCCTGTATGTTAGACATTCTCAATTCCACGAATGCTACTTGAATCAAGTTATGTATTTCAACTTTAAAAGCTTCTTTTCCAAACAAAACCAAATTTCGAGTATGTCAATATAGCCTCCATTACTTGTATCGGTCTCTTGATTTTTCAATTTCTTGTTCCTGAATGTGAACGAACCAAGCGATATTGGACTTATTTTCATCATCAACTAAACCAATCCAAATTTATAATCGATAAATAAGACTTAGTTGGACAAATATGGCACTAATAGTTACTTTTCTACTGCCTCTACACACTTTGGTGTGTTTCAATTTTCTTTTCTTTTTATTTTTTTGTCTTATTGTTGGTATCTTTATTTTTTTTTTTGTTTTCGAAGGTAGTTCTTACTTTATACAATAGGTAGCCTTGTTCCACAGCAAATTATCTCCTGAATATTGGCGATGAATAGGGCAAATTATTCAAGACTAGTTTCAAACTACAATATAACTAATATTTTTCAACGTGTCACATCTAGTACAATATCTTTCACTTTTTTAAGCCAAGATAAGAAATAAAGAATAGTAAATTTACTATATTCTTGATTTTGGACGGATCTAATCATCTTCGAACTCAGACTAAATTGGTTTTCAGTATGGTTCTAACTAAGGTGATTATTATAATAAATAAACAATGTTAGGTTTTAGTTGAATTTGTAATTGGCAAATTTTATGGACAAAATGACTTGATTTGATAGGATGTAAAAGTTCAAGGAGTAATGTGCAATTTGTTCAAAAGTTAGTTAGTAGGTCTAGGGCTTCGAGTTTGGAACAGAGAAGAAAATGGCGTGAATTTTCGCTGGACTGTCGTCAAGGGTTGACTCGAGCTACAAAAGCAAAAATATCATTGCTAGACCATCGCCCCTCCTGCGCTCGAGCGATAGTCTTGGTAGAAAATTTTTATTTCGTGATTTCAAGGTTTTTTACCCGGTCCATTTATTTCTTGACCTACATATAAATATCAAAACTCTCCTGCACGTTTTTTCGAGGTTGAATATTGAGAGAAAAAAGTCTAAAGAGTGAATCCACAATATTACTGATTTCAACCTTCATCTTGTG
>CAIGRK010045373.1:0-12819 GCA_903798315.1 Fraxinus greggii | reverse complement strand
CTGAAGTTTTGTTTTTTCGTTTTATTAAAATAAATACACGAGCCGCTCGGCTCGTGGCTCGTGGACGAGCGGCTCGTCTAGCCAGCCGGCCCGCTCGGCTCGTGCTCGGGCTCGTCAAAAGCGGCTCGTGGCTCGCTACAGTACGAGCCGACCTCTACTTGGATGTCTATTATATTGTGTCATTTGGTGAATGGGTAAACCTGTGAATTTTGGGGTCCGGCTCGTGGCTCGCTACAGTACGAGCCGACCTCTACTTGGATGTCTATTATATTGTGTCATTTGGTGAATGGGTAAACCTGTGAATTTTGGGGTCTGGGATTGGTCTGCCATTGCAACAGCGACAACAAATAGCTGAGATTAAGAAACATATAAAGGAAGCTAGTCAGGCCACAACATTCACTACAAGGGCCACAAATGTGCATTAGTTGATTTTTACTACCTCATGTCCAAATGAAAAGGCAACGTATAGATTTAAAATTGACTAGTGCGTTAGAGCAATATTTGTCAAAAATCTTCATCTTCGAATGAACCATATAAATGCGACCTTAGAAGACATTAAGGAAACGTACATCATGTGTAAAAATATTTTGAAGAGATTCATATGTATTGTTGATCTGTACACTAAAATTGCAGGATACATTTAGGGAATAAGCCCTCCAAACAATGTGTAAGTTAAGGAGATTTGTTTTATTGCCATAACTCGGGGAGGTTTCGGCCATTCCTCCACTTCTTCTCAAAGCCACATCTTTTGAAGCTCCAACAAACAAGGTTTCTCCTTGGGCTAGCCAAGAGAATCCTTCCAAATAATCTTTAAGACTTGGTTAACTTGGAGAAGTAATATTCCTTGTGATTTCTTTTCTTGTAACTTTCTCTTTTGTAATTGGAAACATCATTTGAATGTGGGTAAAGATGTGACATCATAGTTAGTTTGCTAAAATACATAACATTACGCTCACTACGCAAGTCAACAAGCTCACTTGATTCGTGTTACACAATTTCCTTAATCATAGACTTGTTAAGTTAATGTAGTTAGCTCGTTAAGATATATTGCTCCACTATCAATATTTGTTTTGCAGCAATCTCGAAATATAAACTAAAGAATTTGCGATTTCATTCAAGCCTAAAAATATCTTTCATTTAAGCAATTACAACTTGTAAGCGGAAAAGATTTGTAACTTTAAGACTTGCAGAATGAACATCTGTATAGGAAAATAAATCATTAATAATATTTCTAAGATGTTCGGTATTAAAGGTGCTTAAGAAACTTGCCCTTTTGGTCTACAAGTGTATATTTTCCTGTCGTTATAACTTCAACCAGAGTATATGGCCTTTGCCAGTTAGGACCCAATGAGCTTGACCCTATTTCTTCGTCTGCAATAAATATTTTCTTCAAATCCAGGTCGTTTACTTTGAAGATTTTTCTACGTACTTTGGAGTTAAAATATCTTTCCATTATCCCTCCATATATATGAGTTTCATTTGAGAAGTCGCTCGCATTTCCTCGGGAAATCCAGATTTGCATTTATTGTTTCCTCGTTGTATTCATCATTGAAATTCAACTTTCTTCGCGACCCTAGGCTTACTACCACAGGCATCGCAGCCTCAGCTCCACAGGTTAATGAAAAAAGGTTTTCCCTATGGTAGTCCTCATGATAGTACGATATGGCCATAAAGTCTGTGGCAGTTCGTCAACCCACAATCACTTCGTAGCATCGAGCTTTCTTTTTGAAAGGCTCTTTAAAGTTTTGTTCCCTTGTTCCATTAGCCTGATGCTAATATATGGTGGAAAAATATCTTTAGGTTCCTATTCTTCATATATTGCTCTCAACTTTTTTCCTTGGGATTGTGCGCCATTGTTTGAAATAATAGAATTCGGGATTCTAAATTGACTCATGATACTTTTTTTAGATGAACATTTAGGTATTAGCCTTAGTGATCTTGGCGAGAGGTTCTGATTCCACTTATTTGGTGAAGTAATCTATTGCAACGATCATAAATCTTAGGTTAGATATGCATCTAGGCAAAGGTCCTACGAATTTAACTCCCCACTTCGCGAAAGGTCAAAGACTGGCGATGGTGGTTAACTCTTGGGATGGTTGGCTATGTACAACTGTGAACTGTTGACATTTTTTGCACTTCTTAGCGAAATTCATGTCATCCTTTCTCATGCCTTTTGTGCTAATGAATGTCCGCTAGCATGATATTTGCAGATACCTTCATAAACTTCTATAAGTACATTTAATGCCCCATCATTGCCAACACATCAAAGCAAAATGCTTATGTACCCTCACTTGAAGAGAATCCCATTTTGAAATACATATCTGGAAGCTTTGACACGAATCCTTCTTGCTTCATCTTTATTATAGGATCACGTCCCTTAGATGGATGATATATCTTGCATCTGGGAAGCTTTTCTCTGAACCCCAAACTTTCTTTCCTTTTCTGGCTGACCAAAGGCTCTACTGGAACAATTTTGAATAGCTTTGCGACCTTTTTGCTCGCCAATTTGGATAGAGCACCAATGTACACATTCTACTCTTTCAGAATTTGTGAGTTTGAACTTGGCAAAGTTGTTGGGTTTTGATACCCATTAAATCCTAGGATATGATGTAAACATTGGATTAAATCGTTATCAACAATCAAGTTCAAAGGCTTGACGCAAAAACAACATTGGATGTTGGAAGTAGTTTAAAGAATTAATGTTGCTTACGACCTATATATATTACCTATTGGATGATTTTGAATCTTGACCCATTTAAGCATTTTATTGGTCCAACTAAAGCCCAACATAACTTATATATATTTTGTCTTTACCCCAGGCTTAAAGTGCGTGATTTGTGAGAAACATTAGGGAAAAATGTGGCTTCTCCTACTGTTGAAAATCAGCTGCCTGTTGGAGGAGAAAAATGGATGCCTTTCCTTTGTGTATTTTAGTCTCTTCTCTTGCTTTCTTCTATTTTTTTCTTGTGCGTTTGTGACTACAAATCATCACCATTATCTTGTCATTTTGTGGTAAGATTGAGGAATAACTGAGGTAAATATATTGGTTGTGGGTTGAAGCCATTTGAATTTGTTGTTTGGTAAAGATAATGTGAAACTGAGCTTTAAAAATACCGTTTTGACAATCTTTGGAGCGAGCTTCCGAGATAATTGGTATCAAAGCTTCAAGGTGGTGGATTTGGCTTGAAAAACTGACAAAAAACGACTTGAAAACTTGCAGAATCGAAGCAGAAACAGATCCGAAAAACTGTCCGAAAATTGTGAAAAATCGAGGATGTTTGAGCATATCATTCACCTGTTGGACAAGCGGAGACCATTGGCTTGACATGCAGGTGAAGATCATCCTAGAAGAGTGTCATTGGTGGCGATGCATGGCGACCACCCGCAGAGGGTTCAAGCGACGCACGAGGGCGCGTCGGTTGGAATTTCGAGATCACTTCTGGTAGTTTGTTGCTAACATTTTTCTGACATTATAGTGTTATTAGTTTTCCTTCTCCTCCATGAAAAAGGATAAGTAGAAGGGTAAGATAAGATAAGAGATGAGGCGAATGAGGTTATAAGGTCGAGTGATGACCTTAGTGAGGTTTATTGGGAGTAAACTTATTTAATCCATGTGCATCTGCGTGTAATCATTTCCGCATATGTGTGATTGCTTAATTATGTTGAATGATTATATGCTATGTTTCAATGTGTTTGATATGTACATTTGCATGAATTTGAGAGCAAGCTAATTACTTGGTGTAATACGTTTCATGTATGGCGGGTTGGGANTAAGGTCGAGTGATGACCTTAGTGAGGTTTATTGGGAGTAAACTTATTTAATCCATGTGCATCTGCGTGTAATCATTTCCGCATATGTGTGATTGCTTAATTATGTTGAATGATTATATGCTATGTTTCAATGTGTTTGATATGTACATTTGCATGAATTTGAGAAGTATCTGATTACTTGGTGTAATTGTTTGTATGCATAGTATGTTGTGATATATTAGCAGTAAGTATGATATGTGTCTATAAATGATTTGAAGTATAGATCCTTAGGGGTACATCGGTGGTATGTATTGAGAATTTGGAGTGTGACATTTCGTTCACGAGTGGATATGTAACTAAATATTGGAATAATTTGTCTGTGAAGACACCGATTAGGTGGAGTGTGAGAAAGACACTTCTATCACTTCTGTTAGGTGAAGACTCATTATCCACATAGGTTGGGAGAACTGATGTGGTGATAGAGGATTATTCTGTGAACTTAGGATCTATAGAGATTTACGAGTTAGAAATGGGTTGAGTGATTAGTCTTGTGAGTATGGTGGGCGATGAGGGGAAATATGTGTTCTCGAAGTGTGAGTAACTCAGAATGTGATAGAATAAGTGTGGTGAGATCTTTTTATGGGATCATTTATGCATTTGTTACTTGTGTTTTGACTGTTTGATTGATTAACTTAGTGTTAATCAGTTGCTCTATGTGAACGTATTTTTGAAAAGATCTGTAAGTTATCATATGTTATATCTTCATCGCATGATTATTTTTCTCTTGATTTTTCACCGTGATTATCTACTCCTACTTGAGAATTTGTTTGTGATCTTATCCTTGGTGAGTATGTGGAACAGGAATGGTATGTGTTTCAGGTTCGAAGCACGAGGTAGGATATGTGATTCTAATTTGATTGGTTACCTTGATTATGCATGCATTAATTTTTACTTTGATTACTTGTAGGTTTATTGGGTATCAAGGTGGAAATTTGTTAGATTTTGATATCTAATAAATTCCGGGTTATTATGTAAACATTTGATTAAATTGTTACCAATAACCAAGTCCAAAGGCTTAACTCGAAAACAAAGTGGGTCGTTGGAAGTAGTTTAAAGAATTAATGTTGCTCACGACCCATATATATTACCTTGGATGGCTTTGAATCTTGGCTCATTTAAGTCATTTATTAGTCCAACTAAAGTCTAACCTAACACACACACACACACACACACACAATGCTGTTACTTTAGAAATAATGACGAAGCTTACGTAAGGCTACTACTAGGGCGAGGGCTAGCTTTCCATGTCTCGATATTTAGCCTCGGCGCCTTAGAGAGCTTTACTTACACAATACACCTACAACTGTTGTTACCCTTGCTTCCTCACCATCTACTTTGGATACTCTCATATACAGAAGAGTTTTTTCTGTTTAATGCCTTGGCTAGGAATTGGGCTTTTCCAAGATGTTTCTTCAAAGCTTGGAAAGGTAGTCCATTCAAATTTTTTCTTCCCATTTATTAATTGAAAGAATGGGAATCATTTATCTGTTACTCGTGATATGAACCTACTTAGAGCTACGACCCTTCTAGTAAGATTTTAGACCTCTTTAGGTCACAAGAATCATATCTCGATGAGAACTCATATTTTATCCGAGTTCACCTCAATGCCTCGTTGATATACCATGAAGCCCAAAAATTTTGCAGGACATAAATCTCGAAAGCACACTTAAGTTGGTTAAGCTTTATTCAGTACTTTCGAAGGATGTAGAACGTTTCTTCTAGGTGTTTTAAATGGTCCTCGGCTTTCAAGCTTTTAACAAGAATATAATCACTATATACCTATAATATACCTATATCATTTTGCCTATTATTGAACTTCATAAAATAGTTGCCAAATTTAGATTATATGTAAACATAAGGATAACCTAGTTGTTTTATTGATGAAATTGTATATCAATGTCAATAATGACGACTTAACTTAGCTTTTTAAAAAAGTGATATTTACATTGTAACAAAGGTTGTTGAATAAGTATTCTATAGGGACAATAATTCTAGTCATTTTGAAACTTTTATGTTCGTTATCTTGTTCCGATTTACCTCTATACCAAATGAAAATGTTCATTTTATCCATATAAGCGCGCGCGCGCACACACACATACGTATACATACAAAATAAATAGTATGAAACTTTTTTTTAAAAAAGATGACAGAGTATGTCACTTTTAAATTTCACTATATAATAAATTCATATGCGAATGTTAAATAAAGTACTACATTATCTCACTTTTTCATTTAAGGTAAGATTTGAACTCATGTTCAAATTTATTATTTTATAAATACATATGTATGCATCTCTTTAATTGATCCAAAAGAATTCAATTAAGATAGACAGCGACCTTCTTTAAAAAAAGTGACAAACTGTCACTTTTCTCATTCTCATATTTGTATCTACATTTTCACAAGCACCTTTCATGTATCACTTAAGATTATATATATTCAATCCAGCTCATACAAACCTAAATATTAATATATATAATAATTCAAAATTATCAATCTAAAGATGAAATTTCATATGTACTAGATTAAGAAAATCGTCAACAACATCAAAATCAAACAAAATATAAACTAATTGAATGAAAATCAGAAACATACAAATCTGTAGATTTGGGTTGATTATTTGCAAATTTGGAGAAGAAGACTTTGAATAAAAGGTAGTTGAAGCAATCCATGACCTTGTTTGAGCTTGATTTGTTTAATATTTCCTCTAATGATTTCGATTTTTCTTGATTTTAGAGTGCAACATTTCTGTATTTTTGGATCCATCGACACTGTTTTTGAATTTTCTGTTTCACCGTATTTCTTACAGTTTAATTGGGGTGAATTGTATTATCTATATTTTAACCCATGTTTTTAATAATTTTTCAAAAGTACTCTAAAATTAAGGATATTTATGTAAGTACCTCGTAATTGAACATGTTACAAGGATTAATACACCCAAAACTTAAACATAAGTTGGTCTAAATCAAATTTAGTTCTCAACGAAAATAATTACAGCAAATATCATTTAATCCTAACAGATCTTCCTGAACATGCAACGAACTGTTTATCACATTCTAACCCATCAAGACCTATTTATTATAACAACAAACTGCTGGGTTCTGATCAGATGAAGCAGAAATTAGATCTCATTGGGATAATTACTTCTCCAGCTCTTGGAATAGCGATAGTCCCGAAAGATGGGGTTTTAATCATATTTATACCTACTCGATTTCTTAAGGCTCGATGGAAACTAACAGTGGTCTTGGTTGCTCCATCCTTCTTCGTCTTCTCAGGAACTAATGGCAGAGGCTTCACAAAAGGTCTGGACGGGTGGTCAATGGGAAGGTAAATTGCTTTCTTAATGTCATCAACAAGCGCGACCTCGCTATCAAGTAAGTTGGCAGAGTTGAAAAACATTTGAAATACTTTCATACAAGAGAGATGAAGATTCTTGCATGATTTTGGCAAATCATCAAATCCATCCATCAGAACATGTTTGAGGAATTCTTTCCTTTTCATTTCCACAATCTCTTCGACGTGAGCTATTGATTCATCCATACAAGCCTGTGGATTTTCATTCAAGTGGAGCAATACAAGATTCATTTTCCCATCTGCTTTTTCCTTCTGTGTTGTTAACCAAAATTAAGAATTTTTAGACATTAACAAACTGGAAAAACATAAATAAATAAATTGCATGTTAGAAAGTTTTCCCTTATCATTTACCTCATAGCTTTGAACGTCATTTAATAATCGGGTTCTAGCCATAAGTAATTTTGTGATGTTCTCATATTCTGCTGGTTTGAGCCTTTGACTTGTTAAGCCCGGATTCAAGAAACACGAGGCTGGAAGAGTAATGGTATGCACTGCAATTGATATCATTCCAGTTTCAAGATATTCTTTTGCAGATGGTATATACCCTTTGTGACTCCAAGTTTTCTCCACCAACCACGAAACAAACGTTTCACGCCACTGATAGTAAAGATTTTAAGTCAATTCGCTTATCTATGATAAAATCGGGAAATGCAAGAAAATAAGGTTACAAGCTTACAATATCTCGAATTTTCTCCCCAATTTTGCTTCTTTCATGTTGGTGACATTTTGATGTAATTTCAGTTACAAAATCATCAAGGGCGTCAAAGATAGTTTTACTGTGTCCTTGTAATCCTTTGCCATCCCATCTGCAAGGAAATAGTTACCATCAATGGCTTGTTTGCTAGACATAATACAACATCAAAATATCGTCCATCATATTGTCCAAAGTGGCATAGTACTGCATATAATTAGCCCATGGGTCGAGAACGCAGGGAAGTACCTCTTAACGGCATCTGTCAAGACTTCCAGCTCAGACACAGAACCTTCCATGTCATAAAAGTCATCAGCTACTGTGATAATTATCCCAGCCTTTGCAGATATCAATCGAACAGGGGAATCCAAAGGCAGGGAAATGCTAGCAGCTACAGCAAAGTACATGTACACAGTTTTTTCTCTCCCAAATCCCATGTCACTAAGTCTCCATTTCATGGACCAGCTGTGTTCATGATTCAAGAAACTTAATTTTATGAACATTTTATGTGAGCAAAATACTTAAAAATGCGCAAATTGTAATAATCAAATGCGTGTACGTTTTAAGTTCCTCTAATTCATTTCTGTATATCAGCTGTCTAAACTCATAATTTTCCACAGCAAGCTGCAATAGCTTCTTGTTGTCTAGACTGCATAACCTGATAAGTTTAACAAGTAATATCTGTATTAGCTTCTTGTACTAGAATTTAATTTCTCTTTCTTAGCCCCGTTTGATAACCATTATTTCAAAAATCTTGTTTACTTATACTTATTTTCAACAACACATTCTCACAAATATTCTTCGCAAAAATTCAAAATTTTTTCCTACTTTTTAAACACACGTTCTCCAAAAATTTACTATTCAAAAACTCATTCTAAACAAAAAAATGGCTGTCGAACATTGGCTTAATTTTGTCGAGTGCCGTAATGTACCTGTAAAATGAGGCCTTCCCAACCCACAAGGGGGTTATTTTATTTTCTTCCATCCACTTCCTATGGTCAAGATGATCCAGCCTTGCAATCCATGGAAGCTCCAATTCATGCTTAACCTACAGGAAATCCACAGTTTCATCTCAGTAATATTTGAAAAACATTAAAATGAAGAAAATCTTCCATTTTCTATTGAGCACCAACAAATAACTTTTATTTCATAAGGTCCCCACGCATGAGGCAAAAAATAAAATAATGAATAAAAAATTATAAAATCAACCTAGTCCATAATAACCGGAAATGTGTAGCATAGGCCGCATAGTGTGGACCAACCTTGTTTCCATTTTTTTTACACAGACAAATAACTTCCATTTAATTTTATTGACGAGGGAGGAAGAAAACGGGTCATTTACCACACTCTGAAATCCCTTGGAAAGTACAAAGTTATGATCCCTATTTCTTTTAACTGATCTTTCTAGCATTCTTCTGGCAAATGCTCTTGCTTCCTCTAATTCATACTCTCCTGGAAATAACAAATCTGTGGCTGCGTATACACTGTGCATCACTGTAATGAATTTGTCACAGTTTACTTCCATATGATTCAGGATTTCTGCATGATTTAGAAACCAACAGAAGTTCCCTGAACATGTATAACATTTGAGTGAGTTCACTATTTACAAGCAATAAATTGTCTTAATTAAATAAAGATTTCGAAATTCTACCTGGATTTACATCATATCCTTGCATACGAAAGAGCCGAAAAGCCAAGGAGTCCTTGTATAATTGTATGGGTGATAAAAAGTTTGCCTTTCCTGGCTTTGACTCGCGTTGTTTCTGATCCCTGGAGAGAGGCCAAAATTTTCATTTCTATTAAACATAGTTAATTAAAATTAGTACCTTATATAATCCTTTATACCTCATTTTTGTTTCTGCTTATTTTTTCCAGTGACTCAGAATTTATATATTTCCGATAAGTCAAGTTACAGGTGCCATATTCAAATCATATGTTGTCACAAGTAATTAGTTGTATTTATCAAATATTTACTTATTAAACAAAAATATGCCGATGCATGATGAGGATTAAAACCAGATTTTTAATAGATTTGATAAATTTAATGAAATATGCGATTAAAAAATTTTATGTTTCATGAAATATATGGTTAAAATTAATTGTTGACTTTGGCTTAGATTAAAATTTAGGGCTATTTTTTATCACATAATACGAATAAGACAGTGACCGAAATAGTATGATATTACATTAATATTCAAGCTTATTTAAGAACGTTATCGTGGAAGTCTCAATTTTACTGGACAATAAGTTTTCTTTCTTAACCATGTACAATATCTATATCTTATGCAAACACATAATTATTAAATTATTAGTTGTATAACCTGTAAATTTGAGCAAGTATTTTCTCGATCTCTTCATTGAAATGCTCAGCCAAACCCAGCCTTTGCACATGATCAACCATGCAAAGCTTTACTAGTTCTTCGTCTATAGGATACTTTGCTGGTACTGCATAAAGTTGACTTAGGTTAATTCCATTCATATATACATACAAAGGCGGCCCTGAAGGTGCGCAGTTGGTGCAACCGCACAAAACCTCAGCATTGTAGGGTTGCCAAAAATCTTTTTGTTACGTATAATAATTTTCAAATTTAAATTTTCTATTATTATTTTAGTTAAAGGGGTCTCATTTTAGAATGTCACGCAGAGCACCCAAAATTTCAAGGTTGGCATTCATGTACACGTATTCTTCCAGTTGTATTATACTGTCTTACCTCCTCCATTAGGACAATTTTGTACTAGAGACTCAAGATATCTTCTGCATTTGATGTTTCCCGTGGCCATAAACGCATGAGCTGTAGCAGAAGGTGACTGAAATAATGAACCGTCATTGCTCAAATGCTTAATAATTTCCTCTTGATGGACATTATATGTTGGTGGCAAGCTCTCCAGGTAGGCCAACAGAGGAAGCTCCCAATACCGTGACTCATCAACAAGCTCTTCCCTGTAATTAAGCTTTTAGGGAGACAAAGTGCGAAGAAAGTCCCATATTGGAGACATGAGCAGATGATAGGCTTATAAGGAATTGGGCTACTCCACCAAATAGGTCATGTGCGTACAAAAAAATAAAAGGTACTTACGTTTGAAGAATTTGTCGCTGGTTGAATAAAACGTCGGCTATCACTCCTTTTGATCCCTGAGGTAAAACGAGCTCCAGGCTGGCTGCCTGAGCGAGTGCAATCATTGCCGGAAAAACAATTAGAAACCACCGAGGAAGATTCTGATAATTTATTTTCAGAAGTATCTCTACCTTGTCATGAACAAATGCCAATCCTGTTAAACATAAGAAACGTATTCAAATGAAATTAGTGAATGTATATACAAGTAAGTTTATCTAACTCATTAAACTTTTAAATTAGAATAATGCTACTCGGGACCATGTTAATGATCACTGTTAAGATTGGGCTCCTTTTCCTTGTCCGATGCGTTAAAATGCATCACAATTTCCATTGGACAATGAATTAAGAACTGATAATCATTATCACTGGTGATAAATAGCATTACTACGATTTTAAGGTCAATGACTAAAGAATCGTCAAAGTCATTTGGTCTGCGCGTTAGATGTGCACGTAGTATTTTTTGCTTGTGTACCTTTCTCAATATTTTCTTGGCCTACATTCCAAGTTTTGAGGGCAACCATGCAAGCAAGAGTTGAGGGTAGAGTATCGATGGTTGGTAAACCCTCTTCGCCCGTATTGCCCCAAAATCCCCCTTCTTTCTGGTTTTCAAGTATCCACTTCAAGCAATTCTTGAACATGGGAGAGTTATGTTTTCTGGGATCGGCAGGAATCATGGCTAACCAAGCTGTGTCATAGGCAGATGAGGAAACAAATGCATGGATATTATCATTTGAAAAAATCTCCTCCTTGATGTCACTTACTAGAGATTGAATCGAGGATTTCGATGGCTCCATGGAAACAAATTAGCAGACACTTTGAAAAATTTATACTATATTTTCTTGATAGTAAGATGGTTTGTATGAGTATTGTTATGGAGCAGCTCAATTCTATTTATAGACTAGGCCCGTGTTTGATTTCAATTAAAATTCCGAATCAAAATCAAGAATTAATTTTAATCATTAATTTAATGGAATCTGCAATAGTTTAAATGAACATTTTATCAACTTTTATCAAAATCTACGCAAAAAATTTTGATTTTTCATCTACACCAAACAGTGACTAAGATTTTTTGTGTTTGATAATGACAACTCCCATACGTACCAAGACTCTACTTCTTTCTTCCTTACGTGAGTAGTGCACCACGTGTGCGTGTGTATCTCATTCATTCTCATCCATATTCATTCTTCATTAATTAAGAGAAAAATTAAGGCTTAGAAGTGTAAGTTCAGATTTAATTATTTGGATATAAATTTACAAATAATATATGAATTCAATAAAATCAAATATTAAGCTCAAATACATATTTATAAATATTCTTCATTTTTATTTGAATAATGATTTTCATCTCCACTGGGATTGAATCTCAGTCTATGTGGCAATTACATGGCGTTAAATGATAGATTCAATTAAATGAATCATGTGACTTTGTATTTAAATCAATCTATCATTTAAATGAGTCATAAGACTCACTGTTCCTTTTACTATCTATCTTCATAAATAATTTATGAATTTGATTGGCTAAATTGTTCGAGCCAGTATTTAAAACAATGACTTCTAATTACCCGACACTCGATAACAGTGGTGGAGTTGGGTGGTGTCCTTTGGAGAATCCAAGCCCAACTACAACTCGGAGTTTTTTTTTTCCCCCAAATTATGCCCCTATTTGATGGAGATTAAAATCAGATTTTCAATAAATTTTGATAAAAAAATGATGAAATTTGTGGTTGAAAAGTTGTGGATCCTTGTGTAGTTAAATTTAATTATTGATTTTGACTTAACTAAAATCTTGATTTTAATCAGTACAAAACAAGGGCTGTATTTTTAAATTTTCCCTTTGTTTTCACATATTCC
>CAIGRK010045222.1:0-11234 GCA_903798315.1 Fraxinus greggii | reverse complement strand
ATAGTGATGTATATGGACCCATATCAATTAATGTCAGATGAAGTTTCTCTTACCTCATCACATCTACTGACGACCATTTCAGAAATCATCATGTATATTTGATGAAATTCAAGCATGAAACTTTTGAAATATTCAAGGGATTCAAATTAGAAATAGAAAAACAAATATGTAAACATATTCTCACACTAAGATCTAATCGATGTGGGGAATTTCTAAAAAGGTAGAATTTTAGATTATCTAAAAGAGTGTGATTCTTTTGCAGTGGATTCATCCACATACACTGCAACATAATGGTGTATCTGAAATGAGGAATCATACACTATTAGACATAATGCAATTAATAACAAGCCATGCAAACCTTCCAAATTGTTTTGAGGTCATGCACCGATTTCCACGTGGTACACACTAAATCGTGTCCCATTTAAATCGGTTGACAAATGGTAGATTTCACCACAAGACATGAATTACTGAGCTTCGTGGATGCCTATACCGGCTATAATCAAATTCCCATGTACCTGACGGATGAAGAGAACACTTCCTTTATCATGGATATAAGTTGTTATTGCTACAAAATGATGCCCTTCGGGTTAAAGAATTCTGAAGCTCCCACCAAAGGCTTATTAACAAGATGTTTGCCAACCTACTTGTTAAGAAAATGGAGGTCTATGTGGATGATATGCTTGTCAAAAGCTTGAGAGTGAATGACCATATAACTCACGTTCAGGTCTTGCAAAGGTACCATATGGGGTTAAACCCCCTTAAATGTGCGTCCGGATTTACATCAGGCAAGTTCTTGGGGTACATGGTCAACCAGAGAGGTATAGAGGCAAGTCGAGAGAAAATACGAGCATTGTTCGAAATGAGGTCCCCTAAAAAATCTAGAGAAGTGCAAAGTCTAACCGGGTGCGTGACCGCTCTAAGTCACTTCATCACAAAAGCTACCGACAAATGTCTCACATTCTTCAAGATCCTAAAAGGCGGGAAAAAATTCCAATGGATCGAGAAGTGTGAAGAGGCTTTCCAGGCGCTGAAAAAACACCTAGGATAGGCCCTCTTCCTCTCGAAACCCAAGCCTAGAGAGGCTTTGTAACTCTACTGGTTGTCTCAACTAAAGCCATCAGTGTCGTACTTGTCAGTGAAGAAGGCACTATCCAACTACTGATTTACTACATTAGTAAGGCATTGCTAGCGCCTGAAAGCCGATACCCGGATATGGAGAAGTTAACCTTGGTGTTGATCACCACATCAAGAAAGTTGAGGCCTTATTTCCAAGCCCATACGATACATGTGTTGACTAACTTTTCGCTTCGACAAGTACTTCAAAGCCCAGATGCCTCGGGGAGCTGGCGTTATCATAATAAGCGCTGAATGTCACAAATTAAATAGTGTGGTACGGTCTGGATTCAAGGCCACAAACAACACGGCCGAATACGAGGCACTACTTGCTGGCCTCAGATTAGTAAGAGAGATGCAAGTGAGGAAGTTGTGCATCAATAGCGACTCCTAACTCATCGTTAGCAAGGTGAACGGAAACTTCATAGCCAGGGATAAGGCAATGATTGCATACCTCAAACTAGTGATGGACTTGCTTCCACCCTTTGAGAAATTTGAACTGGCTTAGATCCCAAGCATTGAGAACACTCATGCCGATGCTTTATCAAAGTTGACTAGTAACAAAGACTCCGAGTTATTGACGATTGTGCCAATTGAGCACCTTCTAAGGCCTTCCATCACTACGGATGAGGTCATGTAGGTGGAAGGAATTCCCACATGGATGAAACCTATTGTGGCCTATCTCAAAGACCAGATCCTTCCTGACAATAAAGAGGAGGATCATAAGTTAAGAAGAAAGTCTGCTCATTTCATTTTCATAGATGATGTCTTATATAAGCGAGGGTTTTCCTCTCATCTCCTTTGATGTGTCGGGGTAAAAAAGCAACCTATATACTCCGTGAAATTCATGAAGGCATTTGTGGCAACCACTCAAGAGGACTAGCGTTGGCACGAAAAGTATTGAGGTAGGGATACTATTGGCCTACATTGAAAAAGGATGACATTCAATTTATACAAAAATGCGACAAATGCCAACGCTTTTCCCTTATTCAAAGACAACCGTGTCAAGACCTAACTGCCATATCTAGCCCCTGGCCTTTTGCCAAGTGGGGATGGATCTCATAGGCCCCCTGCCCAAGGGCAAAGGAAGTGCTAACTTTGCTATTGTTGCAATAGGATACTTTACGAAATGGGTTGAAGCCGAGCTTTTGGCGAAGATCACAGAAGCTAACACTTCCAATTTTTTGTGGAAGAATATTACATGTCAATTCAAAATTTCCTATCCAATTGTGTTAGACAATGGAAAACAATTTGATAACAAGGTCAGGGACCTTTGTGAGGAACTTAGGATCAAGAAACACTTCTCCAACCCTCACAATCTCCAGGCCAATGAACAAGTCAAAGTTGTGAATAAAACCATAAAACATACTTTAAAAAGGAAGTTCGACACAGCCAAAGGAGTCTGCCTTGATGAACTACGACAGGTGCTATGGGCAATCTGAACTATAAGCAGGACCCCAATGGAGAAAGTACCGAGGCCCTGAGCCCTGTAGAAGTTGGACACCCTCCCCACGAAGATTGCATTTTAGCAAAATATTGAATGACGAGCTTAGGAGGTGTGAGCTCAATTTCCTTGAGGAAAAAAGAGATGACTCCTAATTGAAGTTAGCTGCATATCAAAAGAAGATGACTCGATACTTCAATGCCAGGGTCAAGAAGAGGTCCTTCCGGATGAATGATTTGGTGCTTCGGAGAGTGTTTTTCTCATATAAAGAACCAGGAGTAGGTACTATGGGCCCAAATTGGGAAGGATCATACCATATCAAAGAAGAACTCTGACTTGACATATACCGAATTGAAGACATAGATGGAAAGGTACAGCCTCATCCATGGAATATTGAGCATCTAAGAATGGACTACCAATGAAAGTACTGAATAGTTGAAAGATCTTTCCCAACTATTGTAAATAAATAAACACTTTGCACGAAAAGCTAAGGAACAATGTTAGTTTAAAAGCATGGGCACCTCAGAGGGGAGGACCAGATCCCGAGATGGATCACCTCATTTGAACTCTAAGGCGTACATCATAAGCTTAAACTTGACGAAACTAAACGTCAAGGGAGAAGTCTTTACATGGATGAACCTCCACCATGTAAAGAAATATTGGTGCCTCGGAAGAAAGGATCGGATCCCCAAAGGGATCACCTCGTTTGAACTCCAAGGTGTACATCATAATCCTTACCTTGACGAAACTGAACGTCGAGGGAGAAGCCCTTACATGAATGAACCATCCACCATGTAAGAAAGTATGGACACCTCGGAGGAGAGGATTTGATCCCTAAAGGGATCACCTCGTTTGAACTCTGTGGTATACATCACAAGCCTTACATTGACGAAACTAAACGTCAAGGGAGAATCCCTTACATGGATGAACCGTCTACCATATAAGGAAGCAGGGCGCCTCGGAGGAGAGGATCGAATCCCTAAATGGGTGACCTTGTTCAAACTCTAAGATGTATATCACAAGTCTTTCTTGAAGAGGTTGAACGTCATCGAAGAACACCCAAAAACATCGAGTTGAAATCTTTTAATTGAGTTACCCAAATATGAGGTAAACTTATTCAGACTATAATTCTAGAGGGAGTTGACGGGCAGACAGTTAAGTTGTTACTTAAGCGGTTCATTCAAGTTATTTAATTGTTTGTTGAGGTCGTCTTACTTGTAAAATGGTGAAATAACAAGGAAAGCAATAAGACTTGTAAAAGCTTCATTCATTTAAGAAAGTTGTGTACACTTGGGGGGCCTCAGCCTTTACAAAATATATATATAAACTACACTACTGCTGAGGTGGCTGGGAAGCCAACGCCTCACGGTAGGTGCCTCAATCGCCACCTGATCTGGAGCTTCTTCAGTAAGAACTTCCTCTTGATCAATCCCCATCTTCAGCAGCTTTCTTGGCGAGGGTCTGAGGCACTTCATCCGTAAACTCCGTCCTCAATTCAGATGCATCGAGTTCAGGGTAAAGCTTCTCCACCCTTCTTACAACCTCGGCATAGGCGACCCTTCGCCAATAGGTGGCAAACCACTGGTACTCTTCAGTCAGATGGAAATTGGCAATGTAGTTCTTCACTGCCACTTCCCTCGCCTGTTGAGAATTAGCTTCAGCTCTTTTAGCGTCGTCCACATAATATTTTATTTGGCTCTCCATGAACTGGTTCGCATCTCTACACCCGATGAGCACCAAGTTCACTTTCTCCATAGCCTCAGCAGCAATTTTTTGATGATTATTCGAAGTCTCAACCTTCTTGGTCAACGAGGATACTTCACATTGAGATTCATGTATCTCCATCCTCAAGGCCTCCATCTTAGCCATGGCTGAAGTCAGCTTCGTCTCATCTTTAACTTGCCAGGTCCTTAATAGCTCAGCCTCAGAATTTATTCTCTTTATTTGTTCCTTAGCAGCAGTCAGTTTCTCTATCGAGGCTTTATTCCTTCACTGAATGTCAGGAAGTACCCTTAAGGCCCTACCACTTTAGCTCACCAATGTTGCAGTAAGCTCCACCGCTTCACAAGTGGACGCATACATCGTCACCGCTCCATCCAAAATTTTTTGAAATCTCTGTGGCACTTCTAACTTCCAATAGCAGCATCTCAATTACATTCGAGACGATCTTGTCGTCCCTCCTCGCCAAAAAACTTCGAGATTTGCTTGGGGTCCTCTCCACTTAGCCCTTTTTGGCTGCCTCTAAGGCTGACGCTTCATCCTTCTCAACCTCTTCATGGGCCTTCCTAACCTTTTAAACCTTTACCACCTTCATTGCAGATTCCATCAGCTTGGGTTGTGGGGGAGTATCCTTGCCGGAGTGGGACATAGTAGTCCCAAACTTCATTGAGGGCTTCCTTTTCTTATGGGGCTCCTCAACGATTTTTTCTTTGCCCCTTGTACTTCGCTCTGTGGCCCTTTTTACAGCCTGTTCATCAACCCCTTTTTCAGTATGATCATTGCTGAGAAACTCCAACTTGTCTCTCCCTTGTTTGCCCCAGAGGAGAAGGGCTTTGGCACTAGTTGGAGCTGTGGCCTTTAAAATGGTGGCCATATCTGGAGCTGGGTTCTCCTTCTTTGCGAATTTATCTACAATCAACAAAAAGGCAGAAAGTTAGGAGCCTGCAACAAGAAAGCAAATGAAAACAACATAGTAGCTTACCCCGTGAGGCCATCAATCCAAAATATATAAAGTATCTATTTCTGTCGATTAGGTGATTGAAGCTCCGAAGCTTTAATGAATGCTTATAAATATCCTTAATCACGTCCCACTCAGCCTCATGAAGCTCGAAGCATGAACCAAAATCTGTAAAAAGAGCGATCATTATAAGGCACAAACAGAAAATTAAAACTATGTAAAGCAAGGCACTCACGTGCTTCATAGTACTGGGTTGATACTTTTAGGCTGGGATAGTGTTTCCCTCCACCATCTACCATCTACCAAGAACCAGGACTTCTTCCAGCCTTTGATGGAGGAAGGAAGTCCCAAGACAAAAGGAGCATGAGCCCCCCAGGGGATGATGTAGTACCATCCTTTGGAGTCATCTTTCCCTACTACCCGGACTTGGAAGATAGTTTGGAAAACATACAGGGGCATGTCCTTACCTAAGGATACCTCATTCCAAATGAAGTAGGCTCCAACTAGTTGACTCCACCCATTTGGTAAAATTTAGGTTGGAGACAACATGAAATTCCTCAATACCACCCTAAAGAAGGGGTACAAAGGTAGACGCACTCTTGCTTTAAATAGGAATTCATTGATTACCATGCAGCCTTGCCTCGAAAAGTAGGCACATTCATGGGCTTCAGGAACTAACATTTCAACGTAGAGGGGAATGCAATATTTTTGCCCAAGTTCGACTAGTTTCGTGGAGGTCATGGAGGAAGGAATTTTGGTAACCCCTAACCCGCCTCGTAATCTATGGGTTCCTCACTCATCATATACCACTCTTATAACCTCCCAAACACCGACTCTTCCCTAAACCTAGCTATCGTAACTGTCCTTGACGCCTCGAAATCCATTAAAAATTGCAAGAAGAGATGAAAAACTACAAAAATTGATGAAAGATTGTGAAAAGAATTTCACAACTAAGAACGCTCGTCGAAGGACAAGAAGATGCCGAGAAATTTTCGAAGGTTGGAATACTTGAGAGAATTCAAATGATTTTCGCAAAAGTAAACTTCAAAAATAGCATAGTTTTTTGGTTTTTATATAAAGAAGGAATCAATCCTAGTCGTTGGATCAACGCCCAATGAATCTGAATCATCCAATCTTATGATAAATCTGGGCCGTAGAATTCAAACGATTTATTTTACCAACGCCTCAAATTAATTAGTGAATATCACGTAAATGCCTCGGCATGTTAGTTTTCGCAAAAACAGGTAACCATCATTAGCCATCATTGCAAATTTAATGTAACAACCGCACGTGTATTGGAAGTTGTACCAATTCAATGTCTCATCTTCGTAATGTTCGAAGCTATGAAATCATAGTACCAATATCAAAGTCAAATAAATGAGCCTCGGAAGTTCAACATTTCTCTACCTTAGCTTCAAAACAAATTCAGCTATCTTCAAAGTAAATAAGCTTCGGCAGTTCAGCATTTCTCTACCTCAGTTTCAAAATAAATTCAGCTATCTTCAAAGTAAACGAGCCTCGACAGTTCAGCATTTCTCTGCCTCAGCTTCAAAATAAATTTAGTTATCTTCATTCATTAACCTCGTCGATTTGATATTCCCTATTCCGAGGTGAGCCAGTTCTAAATCAACTATCAATTCCACGCACAGTATAAATATCTATGCCTGAACTTGGTGGATTATTATGATGAATCAGAAATTTTGAAGCCTTCTTGTGATACCCAAGGAGGGTATTTCGTTAATTCCTAAAAGTCAACACATTACATAAATAATTATACATGGATTTGGGGGACTATTGTTATGTAGACCTCACTAATCAGCCTTACACTTTTGCGTTCATAATTTTTGAAATGAACCTGTTATGACTTGCTAACTAGCATTTGCCACGTGGCCGACTTAGTGGAGTTCGGGACCCACTCCTGCCGAACCGCCAGCTATAGAAGACGAGGTCCACATGGTAATTTTTTAGGACTTTTACTACTCCGAGATGGACATACCGAAGAAGCCCAGGTCTGAGGTTTCACCCCTGCTAGTGACAGCCCACGTGCAGAATCTTGAATTTACTATAGAAATCTTATTTGAATTATTGATGTGAACTTTATAAAAAGTGTATTTGTTTCTGGTCTTGTCAATGGGATGCAAAGAGCATTAAATGTTTTGCAAAGCTACGAAAGTCAACATTATGGCTTGGACTTGATGTGTTGCCAACGAGATGAGGCCACGTGAAATTTCATCTAAGTGTCACCATTCTGTTTGTAATATTATAAATACCCCCACCATGTAACAAATGAAGACTAATGCAAATTTAGATACTTTGATCAACTTGTTTTATTCTCTTATATTGATTGTTAATCTTTAATCTGAGTCCATAGCGATTGGTTATAATTATACAATCGTATCTCGGATATCTAGTCGGTACCCGAACGAAAATGTCTCGTACCGTTCAGCTTCTCCCACATCCAATTTTGGAGTGATCTCGACCGTTGATCAACTTTTACGTGTTGGATCTAGTTTACGCATGCAAGAGTGGGTCCGGCATCAGTTGGTAGCATATTTTGAGGTCAACAATATCTACTCGTGATTTTATAAGCTGAATAAAAAAAAAAAAATTATGTACGAAAGCTCAACAATTGTAACAAGATTCTGTAATTTTTTTTCTTCCGTAATCTCTATAGACCTTCTTACCAAACAAACCATTAGCGGTTAAACTAATTATATCTGTCGCGGTGCTATACCTAATAGGTGTGGCTTCAATAGCAAAGGAATTGTTGTTGCAGCAAAGAGGTTGGGTGCACAACATGATAAGACGAACTTACAAACGTTAAACACTACATTTTATGTGGGTGATAAAGTCGTACATGGAGGGAAAGGAGCTCCAATCCCCAACAGATGGAGTAACCGTAGAAGAAAAGCCAGCGGAAGTTAAATGACGTTTTGAACCATGAATTTGCTTAGATTGCTACTGAGGTTGAGAGAATGAATGGAAACCCAAAAAATAATGAGAACAAAAGTAAAGGAAGACGATGATTCTACGGATATTGATCTTAAGATGTGGGAGAGCTGCAAAATTGAGGAAGAGCCAGAACACGAATTTTTTTGAGGAGGAAGTGGACTCAAAAACTAAGGATATTGCAAGCTACGATCAGGACAATAGGCTACCCTCAATAGAAAATCTCAATAATGCTGGAAACTCTATCAAAACAATAGAGTTAGGAAAATAAAAAAAAAAATACCCTTGCTGCCCAAATTTGGAAACCTGTTGAAGAAGAAGGGCACTACCAACCAGAAATAATATGTCAACTATCTATTACAAGTTTAGTCATTGAGCTATAGAAGATATTGTGTTCTTTATCGCACTTGAATGAGTTTTCTCATTGCTTTTTCCTTCATTTATTCGCCTTATTTTTGCTCTTTGATGGGGGTCTAAATTTGAAAATGTTTGTATCATCTTTGGATTTTCTCCTTGTTCCTCTCTCTCTACGTGCCCCATTTGGGTAATCTCTACATGTTAATTTATTTTGTGAACTTGTCCTTTCATTTTTTCTTTTTCTGCTAAATCTCGTAGAAAATGAGAAATCATTTTCTTACAATTGTAATTTGGTATATGCTTTCATCTATGAGATGGAGTTTGGCCATTGACTACTTTTATGATTGTCCTTTTTCCACGAATTCTATGGGCACTTATATCGAATTATGCAACTATTATGTCAAACAATTCATTTTTTGCATGAATTTTATATGATCCTTAGCCCACATGTTAAAGTATTTCTTTTATTCTGGAATCATAAAACTTAATAAATCTTTACATGATCAATAAGGGAAATTCATCCCAGTATAGTCATAGCAAACATTGAGTTGAGAATATAATTCACGAAAATTTAATATATTTAACACACAAACATTACCTTCAAAGTAAATGCACAGGCAAAGACTAGTATTTTCATAAAATATCCTTTTTACTCATAAAATAGACCGTTACATGTTAAGCCCCTGTTTGATAAAATTAAAATTTTATTTTTAATTTAAGTCAAAATCAATAATTAATTTTAACCACATATTTTGAGGGACCCACAACTTTTCTATCTCACATTTCATCCACTTTTATCAAAATCTGTGAAAAATCTAAATTTAATCTCCACCAAAAAAGGCTAAATCTCCTCCTCTCTGCAAAGCTCAAGATGGGTGTGTTCAGGCTCGGCTTCAGTGGGAAAAGAGAGAATATTTCCTAACAACACGATCTTCACTTGGAGTGTTTAAGCCGAAAACATCATGGTTTGGTTTGTATAATTCAGTTTGAAAATATGTTGAAACTATCCAAACTGAACCGTTTACACCCCTATTCTTCACAAACCGACACAGGTTCAAGCTCATGGGATGACGCAGGGGGTGGCCTGGGGGGTTACGTGACCTCCCAACTTTGCTCCATTTTTTATTTTTTTCATCATTAAATTTTCTATGTTTTTCTTTCAATTTTCGAAATCATTATGGAATGTGAAATGAAATCAAAATATTGCATTTTTAATACCATTTGAAACTGCTCACAATCTAATTTTCTATGTCGTAAATGGCGTACGAAACGATGAATCGTAACAAATATTACGACTTGTCAAAATAAGCCGTTTAAAATTAGTATTTCGAAAATTTGGATAACATGCTAACTTTAAAAATTCTTTAATGATCGTATGTTAATCGAATCTTTGCAAGTTCGATTGTGTCCCCTAACTTTAAACTTCTGCGTTCGCCTCTGGTTTGCGCTGGTCATTAGAAACCACACAATCTTTATCAAAATGGCTTAACAAAGGAGAAGAATCCTTAGGGAGATGAGATATAACAACACCAAATATTATTTCTGAACAATACTACATGATGTTTCTGTCTACGGATACTCAAATTCTTAAAAGCTCAGGCAGCATACTTTATTGGACTCTCATAATATTAGTAACTTGACAAGACTTGAACTCCATACACATCAAAAGCTCACAATAAATACAAGAGAAACACTTGAAAATATAGAAACCAGCCAAACAGGGTACGGAATGATCAGCCAGAATTGACCAACAAGATTCACCGGTAGGTTCTGTAATATGGAGTGTACATGCAGCTTTCAGCATGCTTGACCAGATCTGCAGGCTGAGGAAGTCTTGTTGCCAAACCTAAATGACACGCAAATTTTCGTGAAGTTCATATCTTAGAGTAAGGAAAACCGAAATAAAAGCGAAGAGGAAGGGCACTTACCGAGTTCATATGCTTTAGCAGCTACCTTTGCAGCAATATGAGCTGAGATCTTTCTTATGTTANTCATAATGTTCTTGTGTTACTTGACCAGCCAAAGCTTCAGCTGTGATGACAAGATTCAGACGACAATAAAAGGATAAGATAATTCATGACAAGAAGAAAATGAAATTAATTCAAATCAACTATGTACTTACATGCTGCCAACAGCATGTCATCATGCACGCGGATAGCACCAGAGACGACCAAACCGAAACCAAGCCCCGGAAAGATATAAGCATTGTTTGCCTGAAGTTACACCAGAGAATGAATCTTAATCTATAATCCTCCACAATTCAAAAATGTTGAATGGCACTAATAGAAGTCGAACATGTTCGTTACCTGGCCAGGAACATAAGTTTTGCCATTGTATTCCACCGGGTCGAATGGACTTCCACTAGCGAAAATTGCACGACCCTTTATTGAAGCAAGATGGAAAATACAAGGTGAATTTAATTTTACTAGAAAGAGTAAAACTATGATGATTTATCAGCATTATAGCACTCTGAAGAACATCTTAGTATTCATCTGACCTCGGTCCACACATACGCTTCTTCAGCAGTGCACTCAGATTGAGAGGTTGGATTTGAAAGAGCCATGATAAAAGGTTTCTGTATATCATTCAAAATGTGATTAGTTTAACGTGTGTAAAACATCATCGGAGAGAGAGAGAGAGAGAGAGAGAGAGAGAGAGAGAGAGAGAGAACCTTGTTGAAAGAAGCCATAGCCT
>CAIGRK010045206.1:0-10586 GCA_903798315.1 Fraxinus greggii | reverse complement strand
AGCCTCCTTCATCTTCACTGTCTCATGCTCCCTTCTAAGATTGAGAACTTGCATTTGCCTTGTCCTTGCGTTCCCCCTAATCTCCTCAAGCAACCTATCCCAAGCCTCTTTTGCTGTTTCACAAGTAATGATCCTGGTAAAGATTGCATTAGAGATGGCTGATTGAATGCAGAATAAAACTTTGGACTTTTTTGCAACCTCCTCACTATGTTGCTTTAGTTGAGCTATAGTAGGATTTGCTNACTCTTATCAGGTAGTTCATCCCCTAATAGCCTTATTTTGTTCACCACTTTCATCAACATATCAAAGTAATCTTTAACAGATTCAGTCTCCTTCATCTTCAGTATCTCATACTCTCTTCTAAGATTGAGAACTTGCATTTGCCTTGTCCTTGCGTTCCCCCTAATCTCCTCAAGCAACCTATCCCAAGCCTCTTTTGCTGTTTCACAAGTAATGATCCTGGTAAAGATTGCATTAGAGATGGCTGATTGAATGCAGAATAAAACTTTGGACTTTTTTGCAACCTCCTCACTATGTTGCTTTAGTTGAGCTATAGTAGGATTTGCTCTTAGTTCTGGTGGCTCTGCTCCAGATTCTGTGATTTCCCACAGATCATAGGTTTTGAAATAACCTTTCATCTTCGCAGTCCAAAAATCATAGTTTTCACCTGTAAACACTGATGGTAAAGATACTGAGAACACGCCTGAAGCCATCACTCTCACTCACACTTTTGGCTAGTGAAGGTTTCTTACTGGTTTTCTCTTAGTATTTTTGGTTGAGAAAGAGGG
Source organism: Fraxinus greggii (assembly GCA_903798315.1). Lineage (NCBI taxonomy): Eukaryota > Viridiplantae > Streptophyta > Magnoliopsida > Lamiales > Oleaceae > Fraxinus > Fraxinus greggii. The sequence goes on along the minus strand of CAIGRK010045206.1, from coordinate 9,798 downwards.
TGAAAAAAGAGAAATCTGGAAGCTGAAATAATAGAAAACAGGGGATTGAGCTTACCGGATTTTCAAAGAACTTACTGGATTTGATTAAACTTACCGGATTTGCAAATACTCACCGTTTTTATAGATACCGAATTTTCACAATGCATACAGGTTTTGACACAAATTACCATATAAGCAATTTCCTTACCGGATTTACAAGTTACTCACCATATTTGCTCCTTTCTTACCGGATATGTAACTTGCTCACCGTATTTGCAAAGCTCACAGTTTCCTTATATGTTTTGCTCTGTTTTTTACTCTGTTTTCCAGCTATTTTCAGCCAATCTAAGATCGAATTTTTCTGCTCTGATACCACTGTTGTAATTTCTTAACACAAAGAGAAGAAGATTTCAAATTTTCATATCTTAAAATGAGAAGAAAAACCGGTTATATAAAGTCATATTTCTTTTACATCACAAAAGATTTTTAGCCAATCAAAAACTTCTACAACCTTACATATATGACAGCCCACAATTTCATTTGCAGACCATACTTTCTTTATATTAGCTCACAATCTTGCTTAACTTTACATCATTACATTAGTTATATATAAACTAGAAACATGTGACTAAATTGTAACAAAAAACAATTATTGATTGACAACAAAATGTCACTTACTTGACTACTCTAACAAAAACTGCATTCATGATCACATCTTCCCTTTCGATAAGCCCACTTTTTTCTTTCTTTTTTTTGAAAAAATGAAGCTGTCTGTCCTTATTTGAGAAAAAAAATGAAAAAATTACTGCTGATATAGTCAGGGCCGTCGAGCCTAGCCGCGTGCTGGCTCCACCGTCGGTGAGTATGTAGCCAGTTGAAGGGTGAATATGGAGATGCACGAATGATCTTGGAGTGAAGGTGATGGTTGAATAGCAAAAATAATAATTAAAAAATGGAGGGTAACGATAGGAAATTATGACATGTGTCCAGCATGAATAGTACCTCATCTTAGCCTCTTTTATTTACAAGGAAGTGGATTTGGCTCTTCAAATTTAAAGACCCAAATTCACACTCTATTCTTAGTCCCTATTTGGTACACATTAAAATTTTTATTCTCATTCTTTTACTCATTTTCAACCACACATCTTTCAATAAAATAATATTTTCCTTCACATTAATAACTTTCCCTTCTTTTTCAACCACACATTTTCCATCAATCTATTATTCCAGAATACATTCTTTCAAAATAATGTAGCTCAAACGCACCCTTAATGTATAATGACTATATTTAAGAAATCACATATGTCAATACTCTATTTTTTAAACTATTTAAACAACATTTAAATTTATTGGTCAATTCACATATAAAAAAAATATGTTAAATAAAATATGAACAGAAATTAATAAATGTTTCTTGAGAAAATCAAAAGGAAGAGAAAACATAGAGACCTTGTTAGAGTGTATAAAATTTTTAGCTCTCTAAATTTAAAGATGTTTTCTATATTACATAAAATATTATTTATAAATAAAGAGTCTTGAAGATGCTTTAAAAAGTTAAATTAGAGAATCTCTTGAAACTCATTATTAATCATTGACTTATTTAAAATAAAGATCGTTTTATATTTAGAGTCTTTTGAAGATACTCTAAATTGATACTAGTTGTGAATTTATTGAAATGTGTGTTTGATAATGATGTTTGATCATTTATAAAAGTATTTATATAAATTTTATTAAACCAAGGTTAAATTAATTATTGCTTGGGATAATTGCGATCTTGGGGGAGGAGCCGCTTTGTAACAATCACTCGAACACCAGTTGTGGATACAATAAAGAGGGTAAAAACTTGCAATGCTTTTTGCTTTAAATGTATGCACATGCACAGGTAAATTCATGGAATTCCATTATTTAAATCGAAATTTTTTCAGGCCGACCTTGAACCTCCTAATAATTACATTTTTATATCAAATAATCTTTATAAATAAGTTCTGAATTTACTTATAATAAAGTAATTTTAGATTTAGCAAACACATGATACATTGACACAATGTGGGGGAGTTTATAAGTAACAAATTTATGTTAAAAAGGCATGAAGTAGTCAAGCAAATATTTATTCAAAATAAGAGAACAAGTAATGACTAAAAAGGTGTGTAGAGCTCGACTCGTGCAAAGACTAGAGAAAGACCCCAATGAAATGAAAGCCCTTGATAGAGCGAAGCTTCACTTGTTTATATGCCCGAGGTAAGACCCTCATGGATTTGATCGTCGAGTATGGAATCGATTGATGTAGATGCTCGGGAAGGAGTGGAAGATATTAATGTAATAGAGCTCGACAAGTCAAGCAGTCAAGGTGCATTGGAGTGGAAGACCTTGATTGTGTAAAACTTGACTAAATGTGATCTACGAGATCTTTTATCAACATGATAAAGTTGGTTATAGTTCTACTCAAGTTCGGACTAATACAAAAGACCATGTATAAATCGAGTTCTGCTAGATAACTAATTACCTATCAAAATCAATTGGACTTGACTTAGTCCTAATGGTGGACTCTGACTCAAAAATTCATTTGTAAGCATTAGCTGAGTTCTCCTAATGGAGGAGTCATCCCTACTATGTTAGTGAGATTCTCTTTACTCCAATCAAGAAAGCATTATCACGTATGTTCTTCATAGTTATTATGTGTCATTTTCAACTAATGACGATGATCAATGACCCTACATTATCACGTCATCTTAATTAGCTTGTGTTTGAATCTCATTTTTATGAGAATGGAAATTTTAGAATAGTGATTGATGTGAGAATGTGTGGTGAAAAAGTGATGAAAAGTTTTAGATTTGTGTGTAATATTATTTTTGTTAGAAAATGTGTGGTTGAAATAAAAAAAAAGAAAAAAATGAGAATAAGAATGAGAAAAAAAATGAAGCTCAAACATATGCTTAATGTCGTTCATCAACCAATTACAATGAGCGATGACCCTACATTATCACGTCATCTTAATTATTTCAATATTTTAATTTACTCACATGTGATGACCATACAAAGTAAATATCCGTCCATAAATATAATTCTTGAAAAGCGTGAAAATGTGAACTATAAAATTACGCCAGGTATGTCGGGGGATATTCGATTTTTTTATTTTTTTTATAAAGGAAAAACCGGAAAACGCACAAGAGAGAAAAGCAAAGGGTGCGATGAGGGAGAAGGGTGTTGGAACGGCAGTGGAGCATAGCAAAACCATTCAAAACAATATCGTGGAGGCTTCTCCACCACCAGCCGACCGCCCCGTCCGCGTCTACGCAGATGGGATCTACGATCTTTTTCATTTCGGCCATGCCCGCTCCCTTGAACAGGCCAAAATGTCGTACGTATACATTAATTCATATATAATCAACATTTGTCTATGTTACTATGTCTATGCATGCATCTTCTTTTTTTATTTGTGTTGATTTTCCAATTTTTGTACTAGTGGAACTTGCCGAAACGAAATTTCGCTACAATTAGGACGGTTATAGTTACGGAAAGAATGGATTTTTCCCTACATTAGGACGGTATATAGTTACGACCGGAAGGTATTACGCTACGTTAGAATGATTGTGGTTACTGCCGGAATGAAATTTTCCTGCATTAGGATGGTTACCGGGATGGCCGGAATGGAATTTCGCGGCATTAGGACGGTTATAGTTATGGCTGCCGGCCCGGGCTTTAATTGTTTTTCATTTCTTTTTTGCTTAATTATCAAGGTTTAATTTGGATTATCGATTTTTTGCTTTCAAAAGTTAAATTCACCAAAATTCTGTCACTTATCTTGTAGAAGATCGTTTTTATATGAATTGTAATGTTGTTTCTGTTATTGAATGATTTTTCCTGTACAAATTACGTTTATTTTCTCCGGTTTTGTATGTTTCCCTTGAATAGTACCAGGGAAATGTATAATGTAATTTCGATAGGTTTATATGCTCTGCGATCTTTGAGTGTGTCTTCACTAAAAATAATTGTTAATTCGAGATCTTTTGTTCGTATGTCTTTACAAGTTCAAGCAAACGGTGAAGATTAAATTTCTCATGTACATGATGCAATGCGTGTATGTAGGTTTCCCAACACGTACTTGCTGGTGGGATGCTGCAGTGATGAAGTAACTCACGCGCTCAAGGGCAAAACTGTTATGACTGAATCTGAGAGATATGAATCACTTCGCCATTGCAAGTATGTTTCTCTTGGGTGCTGTTTATTTTCTATCGTACTGTACATATCCAGATACTTTCATTTCAAATGTTTCCATTTGTATTAAAAAATTGAATATGGCCTAATGCAATTTACCTGAGACTGGGATATTTATGTTAAATAGAATGTAAATCAATTATAGAAATGAGTCCCTAAGCAACTCGATGGATCCTAACTTTATATTGTTTATACTGTGATTATGATATATTTGGCATGATTGGAATATTATATATTGGTTTACTTTTGTTGGTAGGTGGGTTGATGAGGTTATTCCTGATGCCCCATGGGTGATAAATCAAGAATTCCTTGACAAGTACCGAATTGACTATGTAGCTCATGATTCTCTTCCGTAAGGATTTCTTATCGTAAAATATTATTTTTACAACGTAACTTTGGATTTATATGGCGAAATTAGGTTATAAACTTTTCAGGTACTCATGAAGATTTCCTATACTTGTTTTTTCCCCTAGTTTTAATTATTTGATTTAGAAATGATAATTACATACCAAATTTTCAAAAGTCAATGTGGATAGACATGTTATGGACACAATTCTTTCTTCCTTATTCATTTTTGTCCACTCGTTTCTTTTCTATTTTCCATATTTGCTTTCATTTTCAATTTCTTTCGAAACTTATGCATTTTTAATTATAAAGCACTGAGTTTGTGCATGTTTTTATTTATCAAAGTTATGCAGATGCAAGCGGGGCTGGAAAAGATGTTTATGAATTTGTAAGCATCACATTCTTCCATAAAATCTTTTGCTGAAATCGTTTTTATGTGAAGTCATTTGATAATTATACATCAACTTTGATATAGGTAAAAGCCGTTGGGAAATTTAAAGAGACGAAAAGGACCGAAGGAATTTCAACATCGGACATCATAATGAGGATTGTGAAGGATTATAACCAATACGTGATGCGTAATTTGGATCGTGGATATTCAAGGGAGGATCTTAATGTTAGCTATGTGAAGGCATGATATTTTACCAATATTCTCTTGATAAGTTCCTGGACAGTTTTAGCTCCCAAAGAATTAATAGCTAAACTCAAGACAATAAAGAAGAAATCAAACTGAATTCAACTGTAATTGATGAACTAATTAGGACCGACAGTACAAAGATAATTACAGTATGTTTAAAAAAGAAATTGAAATACAGATAATTGGCATTCGAGAGACCAATTCTCTCCTAAAGAACTACCAATTATTTCCTACCTTTTTGCGTGATCACTACTCCTATTTATATTTGGTTGTTTAACTAATTCAGTGATTGTTCATGTGACTGTCTTCTTGCCAATTCTCTATTATGCCCCTGCTCCTTTCTTACATCTTTGGTATGTCATGTGAATAGCGGGTCTATCATTACCTTCCCCAATGAGATTCACCTTGTCCTCAAGGTGAAAGGACGGAAATTGTTGCTTAATCATGTCGTAAGACTCCCACGTGGCTTCAAGTGGTGGCAGCCCTTTCCATTATATCAGAACATCGACCCTCTAATATTGGTACCCAAGCCTGGTCGTACCCCTAGTAGTGCTTCACGTTCAGCCAGCATCTCTAACTCCTCACTCAATTGGCTAGGTACTTCCTTCACAGCCTGCACTGCTCCCTCTGCTTTGCGTAACTGGGATACATGGAACACGGGGTGAATACTATACGTCGAAGGTAGAATAAGTTTATAAGCAGCCTGACCAATCCTTCGTCCTACTGTAAATGGACCATAGAACCTTGGTGACAACTTCTCATTAGGTCGCGCCGCTAAGGATTTGCGACGGCACGGTCGAACTTTCAGGTACACCAGATCACCCACTCCGAAGTTGACGTCCCTTCGTTTGGAATCAGCTATGCTTTTCATCTTCGCTTGAGCCCTCTGTAACGGTGCCTTCAATTCATCTAGGACCTGGTCCCGTTTACGGAGTTGCTGTTCTATAGCTAAAACAGGAGTATCTCCCTTGTCAAACTTGAGTAAAACCGGGATTTCGCGCCCGTAAACAACCGGAAGGAGGTCGTCTTGCTTGCGGTGTGAAATACCATAACACTTCCCAAGGCAGCCAGCTGAACCACGACTTGGGTTGAGAGGAAGCAAAGCAGTGAAGATATGTCTCTAGTGTGCGATTTAGTACCTCTGACTGACCATCGGATTGTGGGTGGTAAGATGTACTACGGTTGAGCTTCGTACCTTGCAAATAGAATAATTCTTCCCAGAAGTGGCTGACAAATACCTTATCTCTGTTTGACACTATGGAGCGAGGTATCCCGTGCAATTGTACCACCTCTTTTGCAAAAATTCCAGCAACACTTGCCGCTGTAAAAGGGTGTTTAAGTCCTATGAAGTGCCCATATTTGCTTAATCGATCCAATACCACCAAGATTGTATCCATGGTTCTAGATTTCGGTAGACCTTCGATGAAATCCATTGCTATGTCTTCCCAAATTTGATTCGGAATAGGTAGTGGTTGTAGTAATCCCCCCGGTGATAAGGCTAGGTATTTGTTTTGCTGGCAAACTGCACACTATCGTACATACCTCTGAATATCCGCTTTCATACAGTCCCAATACACGTTGGTCGCAATCAGCCTGTAGGTTTTTAGAAAATCAAAATGTCCCCCACTCTTACTGTCATGTCCCTCTTGTAACATTAGTGGAATTAACCTTGATCCTCTTGGTAAAAACAATCGCCTTTTAAACAACAACTGACCATTCACCAGCGAAAAATCGGATCTACTAGATTGGCCTGGGGTGAGCTCCTGAATAATTTTCTGGTGCTGTAAATCTACTCGGACTTCGTCTGCTAGAATGTCCAATTGTATGACTGTAGGTACTGATATGGCCATTAATTCAGTGGATGAGCTGATACGGGAAAGTGCATCAGCAGCCTTTTTTCAATCCCCGAACGATATTGAACTTCGAATTGATAGCCCATTAATTTTAGCAACCAATTCTAATAATCTGAATTTACTTCCCTCTGTTCCAACAAGAACTCTGATACCAATTTGATAGGGACCCAACCATCTTTCCCAAAAGTCCAGGCTTGTGGGTGATTGAATCTCACATCTATTAGACCCTAACAATACCCCATGGCCCCAGATCGACGTCCACAGCGGCCACTCCAAGAAGACCTTCGCATTACCCGTCGGCCCTTCTGGCTGCTGGTATTCGGCACTTCGCTTGGGTCGCCCCTTCTGGGATTCGAACCTGAGACATGGACCTGCTCTGATACCAATGATAAGTTCCTAGACAGTTTCAGCTTCCAAAGAATTAATAGCTAAACTTAAGACAATAAAGAAGAAATCAAAATGAATTCAACTGTAATTGATGAACTAATTAGGAATAGCAGTACAAAGATAATTGCAGTATGTTTAAACAAGGAATTGAAATATAGATATTTGGCATTCGAGACTACCAACTATTGCCTGCCTTTTTGCGTGATCACTACTCCTATTTATATTTGGTTTAACTAATTCAGTGATTGTGCATGTGACTGTCTTCTTGCCAATTCTCTATTCTGGCCCTGCTCCTTTCTTACGCCTTTGGTATGTCATGTGGATAGCGGATCTATCATCTCTCTTAACTCAGATTTATTTACCAGAAACCTTGTTGGTATTTGTTTTCATTGAGGTTACTGACCCATAAAATTTTTATTTTCATGAACAGGAAAAGCGACTCAGAGTGAATATGAGACTGAAGAAGCTACAGGAGAAAGTTAAGGAGCAGCAAGAAAAAGTGGGGGAGAAGGTACTTCTTTTAGGAGGGAAAGACTTCATATTCTTTCCTCCATCCGATATTTTCACACACTATCTTGATATACTGATAATATTTTAGGTAGACAGTGCCATCAATATATTTGCATTTTTATCCTTATAGATTGAACCAGGCTGCTTCTTATTCCCAAGAAAAGTTTAAAGCTTAAAGATAAAGAAAATGATTAATAAAAGCTAGTGAGGTTTTTGGAAGTAGTTATGGTGGTGTTGGCAATTGGGGTTTTTGATGGTAGTGGTGTCAAGCTAGTGTAGGTCACAGACTTCTAGTGTGCTCGCACGCACATACACGTATCTCGAGATAGATTTATTTATTTTTTTGATAAAGAAGCTCACGATGAAGAGGAAGTCATTCAATTTAGCCAAAAGATATTAATATTTATAACTTTCAGTTAAAAGTTCCATGGATTTGATTTATTATATTTAAGGAATCTAGCAAGTCTTTCCTGTTCCATATATTGCACATTTACAGTGATTACCATTCTTCGTTTGCATCAGAGTGCTAATTGAAGGCTGTTTCCAAGGTGAAAGCCTTCACTTGGTCTGTTACTACTAATTTATGCCGTGTGGCAACTAAGTTTATATTTCTCCATGATTTATGTGTGACGTTTAATATGTAGCACTATAACCATGATTACGCATTTTTCCCAGTTGTATTTGTGCTAGACACTAAATTGTTTCTGGGTGGGAGAGATACCCTTTTTATGCTTTCTTCAATAAAGGAATTTTTTTATCTTTTGAGTGTTCTGGGATAGTGGTCAATTCAAAGCTGCAGTGAATATTTTAGGGGGCAACAACCATAAATTGAATAACTATCAAATAGCTATCTTTCAATTGTTATTTTTTATTTGCTTGATTAAGAATAGCATCTGTTTTGGTTTGTTCTGAACTCAAGATCTCCAAGATGGGCTAGTAATTTAAAAAGGTTTGTATTTAACAATGAAAGGCTTCTGCTTCTGATAGAGAAGAGTTGAAGCTTCTGCTTCTGATAGAGAAGAGTTGAAGTGTCCATGTAATTGACCTTAGATAATATGGTATATGGCTTTGCTGGGTCGAGATGAGTTTTCTTGTCCATTTCTACCTTGTTCATTTTGACCTGAAATAGTTATTTCCGTCTAATCATTTGAAGATGTCTTTTCATGGCACCTTTTACGAAGATATTTTTTAATAATTTTTTTGGCTCTTGAGAGGCTTGTAGCTAAACGTTTAAATATTGTCCAATAATATGGATATATTACAGGATATTTTTAAGCTGTGAAGCATTGTACTCATAATTTTCTACTCTGAACAGAGTATCAGTGTTGGCTTTATGACATCTTCCCTTGTTTTAAATCATGTATTAGTGCCATTTTTTTCCTTTTCATCCAACTATCTCTAATGCCATGTATTGAATCCTCTTCCTTGAGAATTGAACTAAAAGTCCTAAAGTAATCACTTTTGTAATAGTCATGTTGACGTAGGAGCGTACAATTTGTTAACGAACAAGAAAGAGAAAGTGGTCCAAGAACAGAATAATTGAGGGCAAGAGGAAATCGATTTTTATTCATTACGAATTACAATGATTGAGCACTCTATATATATATATAGAGAGAGAGAGAGAGAGCAAATAAATTAAAAGAAACTAAAATCGAACGAACTTCTAACAAAATAGAGTTTTATTGAAATTTTATAACTAATCTAACATAATCTGAAAATCTATAATTGGAATTTAACTCTATTTTTAAATCCTATTATAATTCTATCTCTTATCTTTATTTGTATCTTGATCTCTATTATTTCTCCCGAATTTAGAGAACTCGACTCCGATTGATCCGCCAACTCCCTTGTTTCCATCTTTCCTTTCAGAGT
>CAIGRK010045189.1:0-12199 GCA_903798315.1 Fraxinus greggii | reverse complement strand
TCATTCATCCAATATAATGAAAAATTTAGCCTAACATTCTTATAATTAAATTACACAAGAATAATTGGAAAAAATCTTCCAAAAATAAGAAAGATGGAAGAAGTAGGAGAAATCCACTTTCTTGGCTCAAATCTTGAAATCGGGCAATGCCTCTTCAGAATCCTTGTATGATTCACCTTGAATTGATGTATAGACTTGTTCTTCGCATCCAAAATATGAAGAATATGATGAAATTTAGGTCGAATGGAGGTCTTCTACGTTTTGGTCGAGTTTTGTATTTAAAGGATGCAAAAAAGATAGCATTGAATTATTACCAAAACAAAAATAAGGAAAATTGGATTTTTTTCCTTTTTTGCCTCGAGGCACGTGCCTAGTACAACCTAGGGTGCGGACCTTGGGGGTTTGGACAGCCTCAGGTGAGGTATTTTTTGTTTGGGGTGCGCGCCCTCGCCTAATTTCCAGCAGCTGAACAACTCTCAATATTTTTATCATAACTTTCTCTTTTGATCTCCAATTGAGGTAATTAAAAGTGCATTGGGAAGCTAACTCGAAGTGATACAATTATTGTAGAGGTATAATTTTTCCAATTCGAAAGTTTGCCATGACAAAATTGGGTCTCAATGTGAGCCTAAAAATCCAAAGCATAACTTCACTTTCACAAGTTGAGGGTCTTATAAGATGTTCCATAGGTACAATGGTAAGTAGTTCAGAGTCTTTACTACTTGCCAGCTTTGAAAGAGCATCAACATGAGCATTTTCAATGCATGGGATCTGTGTCAACTCGAATCTTTTAAAGACTGGGACAAGTTCCACCACCAATTTCAGATATGCGGCCATACTCTTATCCCTGGCTACAAAACTGCCATCGACCTGATTTACTACCAACTAGGAATCACTACTAATAGTTAGCATTTTTACTTACATTTCCCTGGCCAACTTGAGGTCGGCTAGAAGGGTATCATATTCTGTAGAATTGTTGGTAGCCTGAAATCAAAATCTCACAACACAAATAAGCTTGTACCCTTCTAGCCTGACTAAAACTACCCTACCCCAGATCTTGTGTCTCTAGAGGAACCATCAACAAAGAGGTTCCAGGTCGGGGGCTCAAAAGGTTCCATTTCTGGAATATGGGTGAACCGCGTCACGAAATCTGCTAAATGTTGGCCTTTAACAGTAACTTATGGTTTGAACACAATATCAAACTTACTGAGTTCTATAGCCCATAAAGAAAGGAAGGTATTTATCCGCTACTTTTGAAACAATGTGGCTCAATGCTGCTACACGTTTAGTAAGACTTTGTACTTCTTTAGGCTTTCGAGATGACCTCATTTCGATCAATGCCTTAATCTTTTCAAGATTAGCTACTATACTCATTTGATTGACCATGTAACCTAAGAATTTTCCTGAGGTGACCACGTATGCGCACTTCAGGGGGTTTAACCTCATCCTGTACCTTCGTAGTATGCGGAAAGTCTCTCCAAGGTGGTCTACATGATTCTTTTCTCTTAGGCTTTTTATCAGCATGTCATCAACATACACCTCCATTTTCTTTCCAATGAGGTATGCAAACATTTTGTTTACAAGCCCTTGATAGGTGGTTCTAGAGTTTTTCAACACGAAGGCATTACCTTATAACAATAAAGATCTTTTTTCATTATAAAAGAAGTGTACTCTTCATCCCGTTATGAAAGAAGTGTGCTCTTCATCGACTGGAAACATTAGGATCTGGTTGTAGCTTGAGTAAGTATCCATGAAGGCAAGTAGTTTGCGTCCAACAGTTGAGTCCTCAAGCTAGTCTATATGTAGGAGTGGAAAGTTCTCTTTGGAGTAAGCTTGATTTAAATTAGAAAAATCCATACATACTCTCCACTTACTATTATGCTTCTTAACAAGGACAAAGTTAGATACCCAACTCAAATATGTTGATTCTCGGATGAAGAGATTGTTAATTAACTTCTTTACTTTGTCCTTTAAGGTCTCATACATCTCCAAGCTAAGGGCTCTTCTTTTATCTCGATGAGCTGTAGCCTTAGGATCAATTTTCAAATGATGGCAACTAACCATTGTGTTAATGCCAATCATGTCCTCATGTTTCCAAGCGAAGATGTCCGAATTTTGTCATAAGAAACTTTTCAGTTTTTCCTTTGTCTTCATTGGCAGATCTTTTCCAACCTGTAGGAATTTGGAAGGGTCCTAAGGACTCGCTAGAAAATTCTCCAATTCTTTTAATAGTGCTGTTTGATGCTCGCAATCGATGATGTGAGGGTCCCGCTCATCTAATTTAGCTTTTTCTTCAGCACCTATCCCTTCTTCAGCACCTCTTCTTCAGACGCATTCTCTATTTCGACGCCTTCTTGTTCAGAACTTGCCCTTGCTTAGGGACGTCATGCATGTCAATGTTCATTATAATCACACTGATGGAGTTCAGATAGTACTCCCTTGCGTTCATCTGATAGACAATGGAAATTCCATTTTTAGTGGAAAACTTCATGCATAGGTGGTGAATTGACATAGCAGCCCATAACTCATTCAATCTGGCCTTTCCAACACCCCAAGAATTCCACGAAGTAATGGGAAATCAGTGTTGTTGTTCCCATCTCTACTGCAGGGGTAATTTTTCTTGGATTGATGCTATCTCTAGTGAAACCATATAGTGGGAAACTCATGCGGGTTAATTCATGATCCACTCTCATTTTGTCAAAAGTTGTCCCAAAGATGATGTTCAACGAGCTTCCATTATATACCAACAATATTTTAAGGCCATTTCGTCCTACAATGACCCTTACTACTAAGGAGTCATAATGAGGATAGTACAATCTAGCTACATCATCTTACTTGAATATGATGGACTGCATCCCTTTCCCGATCAAAGGTTAGCTATTGTTAACTATGAAGCTCTCCATTGAAGGGTCCTTGGCCTCCCATGCATAGCTTTTCTGGGCGTTCCTCGATTCCTTCCTGACATACAGGCTTCCAAAGATAGTATAAATTTCTCAAATCGATTCGCAGTCAGCATCAGCTGGAGGGCTCCTCCTTTGCCTTTGCCTTTGACCTTCCCTGGGTCTTTCCTCATTATTTTCTCGTCTCTGAGAAGCGTCTTCCCTTATGGAGTGCTCGACCTCAACTCTCCTAGATTGTCGATCCTGCCTAGAAGGGGGTACATTTTTTTCACGGACGTCATGTTCTTTCTCTGGTTATCTGGTTGGGGGTACAAGGCAATGTCTTTACAGTCGGTCATGCTGTGGCTATAAGAGTCGTGGTTTTCACCTCTATTTCTAGTTTCAAAACTTTACCCCTACCCCTTTCTCTTTGGGCAAATTGGTGGTGGAGCTGGCCCTGGGCATCTTCATGACAGGGTTGACCTCTTCATAGGTCATTATAGGTATCATATTAATTATTGCCATGTCCAAAGTCTATCCTGAAGTAAATGTGGTTGACAAGCTATCTTGGTGTTCCATCAGGTATAAGGTAGGGCCTCTACCCCACTGCCTTTGAGGAAGTAGGAGTCCTCGGCTTGCCCTATTACGACGATCTCTCAATTCTTCATTGATGATCTTGAGCCTTATCATTTCTAGCAAGGTGTCGTAACTAGTCAGGTTTTTATTCTGCACGTCCCTCTAAAAGAGAGAGTTCATGTCGAACCCCTTTCTCATGATTGGTCACTTGGACACAGTTGGTTATTTCATCAGTAAAATGAGATAGAAAGCTTTTCAACGACTCTCTTTGTTGCTACATCATATCTTGAATGCACTATATTGGCCCTTTGCCTTCCTTAATTGTCGCGAAACGTTTAAGGAAAGCTTTTTTTGATGTCTAGCCAGCTTCTATTTCTTATCAAAAGCTTGGTATACCATGCCTTAGCCATTACACTTAAGGTCAAGTAGAATGCTCTACATTTTATAGTAGGAGTTGAATCCCTCAAGCTCATGTGAGTTTTGAAGCTGTTGAGGTGCTTTCAGGGTCATCAATTTCCTCGTATTTGAGGATTTTTGGGAGGGTGAAGTGACTTGGAATAGGGGCATCCTTGATTCCCTGATAGAAGGGAAAATTATCATCGTCATCATTGAGGTCACGGAGCTTTGTGGCTCATTTGAATCTTAATCTTTTCTAGCTTGAGGCTCCCGAAGTGGTAAGGATAGTCCTGCCCGATTCTTGGCCTCTTCTGTCCTCCTCTCGTGCCTATTCTTAGGTAGATTCTAAGGCATATCACCATGGATGGATTCACTTTTCATTTCAAACTAGGGTCTTTGCAGCTTATTTCTGGGGTACAAAAGGATGTTGAGCCTGCCTATTTCTAGGCTTTCCCGAGTTTAACTAGTCAAAGATTCTTGTAAATCTCTGAAGTATGTTTTTCCTTTAATAATTTAGTAGAAAATCGAATGGGACCTTATTAGGTTGGTTAGTGGCGTAGTTGGTAGAAGTGTCAACCCCAACCTCCATCTCTTTAGGGGCTTTTTCTCAAGAATATTGTTGATGGGCCATTTGACTTTGAACTTCCTCTTTATGATAGTAATTACCTTGTGGGATTTGGGGAGGATTAGGGAGGTGAACGTTCCCTTGAACTACATACAGAGGCATGGGGTGCCCCGTGATTTTGTATGTTACTTAGTAGCTCTTGCATAACAATGTTCTGTTGGGTGATATTTCCCATGTTGGCGGTCATGGTGACCACTGCCCCAGTGAGTCTGCCTACTATCCTGGATTCATCTTGCTGATGCTACTGATGAGGTCGAGGATGGACTGTTGGCGTAAAGTATATGGGTTTTCCTTTTTTAGGATGTTTGCTGGCTCTCCGAGGCGCTGACTCTCCATATTGGAGCTCATGATAACGTTGGCTTTCTTCTGAATCAAATAATATTCCTTTCTCTAGGAATATACCAAGTTCTAACAAACGATTTTCCTTGGGGGTTTTTACCATTCTTTCTCTAAAAACAAACCCTCTTGCTTCCTATGAATTTTTCGACAAGTTTTTCGTAGCTGAATGTATCATTCCTTCAAATGGTGCCAATCTGCTGAACCTATTTTTTGTAACGATTACATGGACAATAGATGTTGGGCCCCCTCATCCTTTGCAAGAAAATTCCTATACGTTTTGTGGGATATGATGATTTTTATAGACGTAGGAGATGCTTTACGACATGAGACAAAAATGTTCAAGCATCAATAATACAATTAAAGATGGCTGCATATGAACAAAACATTCATAAACAATTGAACCAAAACTAAAGTAATTTAACTAAAGCAAATAAAAATGAAATAAGCCAAATGGGAGATTTAGTGTGGTTTCAAGTGTAAAAGGTTTCATTATTCTTCAAATGGTATAAGTTGTGAGCTTTTTTAGAGTTCTGACCCATATGGTAGTCATTGGATAATAACCATGTGGCCTCATCTCCCATGTCGAAGCCTCACATCACTCAGTCTGCTATGCATTTAATACATTGTAAACGGGTTAGCCACCCTATTCCCTAGGCTAACAATACTAACATTCATCATTACAAAAGTTACATCAATCATTCCTAAATATTACTTATAGATCTTCTAAAGGATGGCAAGGGCTTCAGCCTTGGGAAATGTCGTATTGAAAGTCTTTGGCGCGAAGAGCTTCAATGTGAAGAGCTCCAGTTTCTTCTTTGAGGACTTTGATCAAGAGGAGCTTCGCTCTTTGACCTTTTTAGTTTGATCAATTTAGACTTCGTCAACTTAACCATATTTGGCTTACATCTCCACGTGGACTTACATTCCCACGTGGGCTACAAAATGGTCTTCTGACTAGAGCCTTGATGGCAAGGTATAACATAAACTAATTATAAATTATTCTTATTTTGATGATTCTTGGTTCAGAAAATTCCTTACTTATATGAGTACAAAGAGGAAACTTTAAGAATAGTGATGGAAGTATATATGGATTATAGAATT
The DNA here is from genome assembly GCA_903798315.1 of Fraxinus greggii. NCBI lineage: Eukaryota > Viridiplantae > Streptophyta > Magnoliopsida > Lamiales > Oleaceae > Fraxinus > Fraxinus greggii. The sequence goes on along the minus strand of CAIGRK010045189.1, from coordinate 6,283 downwards.
TCAACATAATCTGGGACGTGGTGGAAGTTCTAATTGGAAATTAATTTTATTTAGAATAATCAGTTTCTTAAGTGGAAGACTAATAAGTTTATGATAGATAGAGCTCATTTACTAAGAAAAATGTTATACTAAATATGAGTGTATCGAGTTAGATAAATTTTCGATGCTAGCCATAATAGTATGTCTAACATTAGAGTTACACCAAATAGACCTAGTATTTTAATTCTCAAATGAGAATTGATTGAAGAGATCCATTTGATTTGCCGTGTAGATTTCATTCTAAATGCTTTAGTATTGTGGTAACTTTATAGTCACACTCATGGACTAATACAATCTTTTTAATAGTGGTACTTGAGTTTTAACAGGGTTTAAGTCTCGCACAATTTTTTTCATATGGATGAAAATCACTGTATTTATGTAGGCGTATATTGAGACCATTTTGAAATGGTTGGCCTCAATTTTTGANTGAAGAGATCCATTTGATTTGCCGTGTAGATTTCATTCTAAATGCTTTAGTATTGTGGTAACTTTATAGTCACACTCATGGACTAATACAATCTTTTTAATAGTGGTACTTGAGTTTTAACAGGGTTTAAGTCTCGCACAATTTTTTTCATATGGATGAAAATCACTGTATTTATGTAAAGGTATGATGGTATGTTGTAATTCTAATTTTAATGTTGATGAAATTCGATAAGCAAGAGAGGGGATGCATTGAAACTATTTTGTAATGGCTGTCCTCAATCTTTGAGATGAAGGACATGTGTTTAGCAAATTGTGTATCTTATTTTAAAATATCATTATAGTTTTCTTGCTTTGCCATAAAATTTGTACACTATAAAGATTCGAGAATATTTTTAGTAGTAGAATTGCTTTCCTATTGATACTCCTATATCAGAAGGTGACCATCCGAGTATTCATATATGTCCAAGGACTCTACAAATGTACAAAGGAATATTTATATAACCATATCTAGTACGTTTATGAGTTAAAAGTATGCTATGAATGTAAACTTTCCCTAATATTTTTCATGCCATGGATCTAGTCAGTATGCATCAATGTTATCCTCAAAAAAGGTACTATGATACATGAATTGTGTTGCTATCAATTATTCTATTTGTTTTCGAGGGTATGACTTGCGATTGTATAGATATGCAAATATCGACTAATTGATGAGAGTTAATCAAGCATGACTATTTGTGCACATATAGTAAGAAGCCTAATAGATGTATTGCACATCTAATGATACTAGTTGAGAATATGAGATCTATGATAGTTATAGAACTATCTCATGTATTGAGCATCTCAAGTATTATAATGCAACCAAATACTCGATGGTACTTTTGTGAGAGATATTAGCAAAGAAAATATCTTTGCGCTACACACATGATGATATGTAATCATCATACTCTGAAGTTTTTTAGAAATATACTTTTAGATAATGTCAAATCTCTAGAATTGTGTAGAATATGATACCTAGTGTATCAAAAAACTATTGATTAAGCTTTTTACACCCATAGATGAAAAAATTTAAGTTCATGTGTAATCTATAGTTAGGATAACGAGACAATGATTTGCATGCACATATAAGTTATGTCGAACAAGTTGATATATTCTTACTCACATGTGCAAACACTTCAAATTATTTCAGGATGTATTGAGTTGAGACCAATTAATCGTGTTATGTACATAATAGAGTTGCCTTGATTAAATATCAAGATGAAATTATTGTAAGTAATCGAAATGGATTTTTTGTTATCCATTAAACCGGTTTAGTAGCCAGATCAAGTTCCCTATTTGAGATTACATAGATGAATGAATATAAAGAGAAGTCAAGTTAGGTATCGAGGAATACTTGAACTAGGATCTGTATGGTGTTATTTTTTTAAAGGCCATGACATATGCCCTAAGGGGGAAGAAAAGACAATAGCACGTATTTTATACCATGAGTACTTTTACAATCAATATTGTTAAATGAGTGAATGGATCCCTGCTTCCTCATTGTGTGACACCTTAAGATTTATATAACCTCATATGTATCCTTATGACTTTTGACTGTTTCTTCAGATTTTATTTTGGCGTTTCTACTTTAGCATGTTACCAATAACTATGATTGATTCGGTCTAATAGGACATGTCTACGAAAATAGATGATTTAAAGTTGAACGATTCTAGTAGGAAAGGAAAACTATTTTAACATACATTTATGTTTTTATTCACTGAACGAAAATCATTTACGGTATCAAACATAATTTTGAATACAATGATACAATGTGGACTTCAAGTATGTTCCATAAATATTTGTGGGATAAAAAACACTTGAATTAATGTTGGTGAGTTTTGGTATAGCAAGATGTAATATTCCTCTAGTAGATCTACTATATATCCCTAACAGGTTTATGTATAGTACGATGAACTCTAATATTACTCACTGGTCGCATGATCTACTTTTTGAATAAATTTTTATGAGATAGATCTTGAGAAGGACTTAACGTTTGATATTCATTGTCACTTATACTTCAGATCAAGCCCATCATATTTGAGTGAAAGATATTGGAAAATACGAGTCATGGGTTGCACATTTGGGCGACCCAACCCACAAGACATCAAAAAGATTAGAAGGATTGTTTTGAATTTGAAATTCAAACCTACAACTCCCTATAACATCCCTTAACTCCCATATGACCTCCCATTATTGTCTAGACCAAAGTGAGGAAAAAGATGGCAAGAAAATATGGTGAAATTCGTATGTAAAAATACATTAAAATTGGAAAGGACCTAAAACCACTATTTTGGCATGAAAACTCACAATATAAGGCATTTAGATTGTCGATAATAATTCTTTTTCATTGTGATCGGAGTTGGGACCATTGAAGTGCTAAAATACGGAGAATTCGGGACATAGAATAGCAGGGTGATTCAACTACAAAAAGGATATTGAAATTTATCTATTTAAGTATGCATTTTGGCCCGAAATTTATGTTGAAGAATGCTGCATTTTCTTTCAATAGACATAGATAAAGATACAAAAATGTACTAGTTGAACAAACCCTTATAGAAGAATAAAACACTACATTTAGTAATTGTATGGAGAATCCATATCGGCGCAAGTTTTGAGTGTGCATTCAAAAATTAAGCTCACGTATGGTCCTTATTTTTTTCCAAACTTTTTTAGAAACACGTATCATGAGATTTCCAATTTTTATCAATTTTTTGACCTCATATTTCATTATTTTTTATCAAAATTTAGTAAAATATGATCTTAATCCAAACCAAACAGGGGCTAAGGTAATTAATTAATTAATGTACAATGCAAAGGACAAAAAAATTGCAATTGATGCCTCTAGTTCTTAAATTTTAACTGCAAAATAGTTTACCTAATTAGGTGATACTATTATACATTTTTAGTTTAATAAAAATAAAACATAAAAATAAACCTATTATGTATATAAATTTCTGTTCACATTTATATGTTCAAACAAATAGATAAAATCTTTTCAAGTTCTTGCTTAACTAAACCTACTTTATTAAATTTGAATTAATGGTGAAAGTTATTTTTTGTTCTATATATAAACCTAATTTTCTTGAAAATAATACACAAATTTTTATCTACAGCACATTAGAAAAAAAGTTTATTCTTAAAATTATTTTGCTCAAATATTGTTCTAGAGTAATTGAGGATTCTGTAAATCTTTTGTGATCGCAACACAAGTGATTCAATGCTTGTATCATGAGAGTGATTTTTCAAAGAGGTCGCAGCAGTTAATGATGAACAAGTTTACTTTAGGATATTGTACTATCACAAGTCTCGATCGATAAGTCTAATTACTTTTTGTATTTTAATTACTGTTCAAAAACGTATCTGCAACTAATTTTCCAATAGTCTAAATTGATATTCTTTTAGTTAATTGATATATCTAAGATGGATACACCATTTCCTAAGTATTTTGAAAAACCTAAATAGTTTGATGGAAAAAATTTAACTGGTTTCAAATAAAGTTACAATGTTATTAATTTGACAGCTCTTAAAGTGGTTTATGTTATTGAATCTAAAAAAACGTTCGGCTATTATTGTTGATCAACCTACCGATAAGCAAAAAAGTTGATTTGCTTGGTTGGGAACATAAGGACTATGTTTTTAGAAATTACATTCTACTTTGTTAGATTTATATAATATTTATTGAGTTTGTAAATCTGCTAAGGAATTATGAAATTTGCTAAAAAAATAAATATACTATCAAAGATGTTCGAACTAAGAAATTTATTGTGGAAAAAAAATCTTTATGTTAAAATGGATGATATTTGGAATATAGTTAGCCAAGTTGAGGAACTACAAATTATTATTAATGAAACCATTGTTGAGGGTGTAAAACCTGTAAGAGTTTTCAAGTATCTACTATTATTGAAAACAGCCCCGTGCTTGGAAAGAGTATACATATAGTTTGAAGCATAAGAGAAAATAGATGTTTATAGTGTTGGGTTGTGTGCCCATAAAGTATAGTTTTACTGATGTAAAAATAACAATATTTATATTAAATAAAATTGTTTTTCATTTGTTGTATTTATTTAATTATTGAGCATACGAATTAAAGTGCCTATGATCACTTGTAATAATATAAGTTGGGTACTTGACACCTTGTAATGGAAGGTTGCAGCGTTGACCGATTCACTATTCAGATTTGTGATTTGTCTTTATCACAGAAATACTTAAAGGTGATACTAGTACATTTGGAGTGTATTGAACGGACCACGTGTCAAGTTTAATTCTATAACATGACCGTATGGAAAATTAAATTCCACTTGACTGCTGTGTATTTCATCTAAATCCCTTGATAGAGTTATATATATCTTTTCATGATTTTAATGGTTCTTTGATTCATCAATGGGTGAGATCAATATGATTGATCAAATATTTTGATGAATTGTGAACTTGAGAATGAGCGAAATAGAGAACATGAATTCGTGTCAGGAACTGTGGCCTTAAAAAATGGGTAGAGTGACTACTTAAGTATTGTTTTGTTAAACGGTTAAAATCTGACCTCAATATTTAGCGACGGCTAAATTTCGACATCTATGATTTGTTCACAGGATCGTTGAAAAATTTGTACTTAAGTTAGTTAGAATAATTATAGGGGTAAAACGGTCTTTGATGCTCATATCTAAGTATCGATCTCCGACATGGATAAAATACATATACGACAGGTCAGAGAAAAGCTTATAGATTTATTAGCTTTTGTGATCTTATATATTTCGAGAGTTTAGTATTTTGCCTTTAGTGGAAAAACAAAGACTAATAATTAGATTGGGTGATCTAGGGTCGATTAGAAATGATCTAATTATTGGAGCTTGAAAAATATATGTCCAATTAGGTCTCTGTGGTAGCTCTATAAAGTAATTGAACTTAATTACTGTAATTATAATAGTTTTGGACTTGATTGTAATTACAATAAAATTTTGTACTTGATTGTAATTACTATAAAAGTTGTAAACTTAATTATAATTGTAATTGAAGTTCTAGGACTACACATGTAATTAAATGTAAACAATTGGATTTGAACTTTAATTAAAACTCCTATTTGGATTTTAATTAAGACTCCTATTTGATATTGAAATTATTATTCTACACGGAGTGTAACATCTTTTATCTCTATAAATAGAAATTATATGGACATAAAAATCATACAAAAATCATAATACACAATTTCTCAGTGTTCAAACTTGGAGAGAGAGAAAAAGTGAGAAAAAATAATATTTTTTTTTGTCCAAACCAAGAATTAGTTTTTTGATTTAATTAAAAGTTTGTGTCAACCCACCAGTGTAGTTTTGACTCTGATGAATATCATAGAATACTTGGAGGTTTGAAGTATCAAGTTCTAGCAATTAGAAGCTGGAAGCTCGTGATCCAAAAGACTGAAAGTTCGTAATTCAGATCCGTTCTAGAATTGATCATCGAATTCAGGTAAAAATTTGAATCCCTAATTCTTGTTATAACATATACGTGAACACCTAGACGATCTTGTTTATTGAATTAAAGATTTTTTTAATTTCCGCTTCCGCATTCCAACATATAGATGATCCGATCATCAGATCTAGAGTTGGAAGAACATAGGGAGAGACTAGATTTGATTACCATGGCTAATCTTATTGAGGAAATTATGTGGGTAAGAATTTTGTTGGGAATTTTAATAAGGGGTCACAACTTTAAGAATAGAAACAAGAGAAATAAACAAGTGGGAAACAATAATTGATATAAACACCATTTTAAAAATAAAACTACATGTAAT
>CAIGRK010045176.1:0-10841 GCA_903798315.1 Fraxinus greggii | reverse complement strand
CTTTGCAGTTCAAAATTTTCACTCGTAATCTTTAAAATGACTGTTTTATCCCCGGAAAGATATGTTCTTCACCATAATTTTGAATGAGAACTTAGTCTACGAAGTTTTAATTTTTAAGTGAAGGAGCTCGTTTTAATTGGAATGAAAACTTTAATGTACTTCTTTGCATGCCTAATATAATCGATCTCAAATTCGGATTAAGGAGGTATTTTATTTATTTTATTTGTACCATTTTATTTTTTAAAAAAATGTACAAGAAGTATTTTTTCGTGTACAATTTTAACTTTGTCTATATATTGTAGTCAGTTTTAAGTTCAGATAAAGGGCTATTTTTTTCAACTTTATAATTCTTTTGACAAAATAGAATTTTTTACATATATTATTTCCACAAAAAATTACGTTCTCTTTCATTTTTTTTAATCGTGAGTAGCTCATTAGCTAGCTCAACTCTCCACAAAGGGGCGAATTCATGGGACGAATCGAATTGAGTTTTTAGAAATGAGCTAGGGGGACTCAACTAGCCCCATATGTGAATGCAAGTTGGTTCGCATGGTGGACTAAGCTGAACTCGATAGTGGACGAGCCAAACTGAGCGACTTGGGTCGACTTGACCCATATAACACCAATATTGTTAGGGCCTTATGGGTATTAGAGGTTAATTTTCGTGCCGACCATATGTCCAGTACGATTTAATATATGTGACCAAACATGTACTTGTAATTTTCTTAATTTACTTTAGGTATGTCTTGTTGGAAAGACCATCGAGGCCAAAGAGCCACTAACCATTATAGGTCTAAAAGAGGAGGTATTCCCTTGATCTTTTCTTGGACTCAGGGTCTAACCTACAGGTAATTGAATGAGTTCCTTGAATTACAAGTCGTGAATTTTTAGGCAAAGCTGGATGACAATTCAAAATTCTAGAAGTTCACCGAAAAACGTGAAGTAGCTTGTATCTCTATCGTTGAATCTAGAAAAATGACTAGGGATCTTGCTCTTATCATATCCATTGATCTAAGTGCCCTTTCATATTTTTGTCAATGGATAGTTACTTCCTCATATTGTATCGTAGAAAATATATCATTTTTAAACTTTCTTGTTATGTTTGATCATATGTACACATTATAGGAAAGAAAGAAGAGTCAAACATAGGAAAGATCTCAACAATCATTAGTTGCTATTCAAATGGACAAGATTCATTGTTGAATAATTTAATTCTAATCTTAGCTGTAAAGATCGAAAAATGTGTGTTATGAGTTCGGTGTACACATTTTTTGATAACTAAGATACCATATATTGATGTAGCCTAATCAAATAGCAACCGATGACCATCTTCTACAATATAAGAGAAGTTCAATCCAACACAGATTTGAGTTTAGTCGAAATTGTTTGTAAGTCAGAATTTTTATTCAAAGAAAATCTCAACTATCCATTTGTAGTAACTTTCACACAATTGCTCTCTTTCACAATATACAATTTATATCGTTTGTTTTTAAAGTAATAAATTTATTTTTTGTATGAAATTAATAAAAAAGGAATAATTAAAAAGGAAATTGCTCTTCAGGAAAAAATGGAAGAGGAAATTGCAATATTACGCATCAGCAAGTTACTTAGTCGCAATCCATTGCCTAATAATCTGATCAAAAGTCCACCGTCAACTGCACCTACCTCTAGTTGAGAATCAAATGGTTAAATACACATTTCGTCCTTAAACTTGCAGACAAACTTCATGTTCATCCTTGATATGAATTCCGCCATCAAATCAGTCACTAAAGTTTCATAATGGTTGCGATCTCGTATGTCCAATGCTTAGTGTACTATATTAATTCGCCATGTACTAATTGAAGTTTAATACCATTACCAAAAAAGCAATAATCATTAAGCATGACAACAGAGCTGTCCGTCAATAAATTTTATTAAAGTTAGACGCGATGAGATAAGGTTAAAATATCTTCATTTTTCACATCGTTTGCTTATTTATTATAAATACAATTCAAACTTAAAAATATAAGAAAAAAATTAAAAATAAAAGTCGAGGCAGGGTCCACATCCTTATTCTTCAACATTGCTAGGTAAATGAGTTTCGTCGCAATGTACAATGTGCGATTTGACAATAATTTGAAGATAACAAGGTAGTGAGGTACATGCGGTGATTTGCCTTTAATGCCACCGACAGAGTGAGATTTGAAACAAAATAATTTTTAAAGAAACAACATGAAATTTTGATACAACTTGAAGGACCAAATCTATATTTAACCCTAAATTAGAAGAAAACTTTCCTTCTAATTCATCTAAAAAATTCTCTTTGCAGGGAGATCGAGATCTGTGCTTTTTCTCTCTCTAAACCCCTTGCACTATATTTATGATACTGAGCAAATCCATTTTCTCAGTCGATGGGTACACAAAAAAGTGAGACAAAAATGGCGGAGAAGAAGGGAATTATGGTGATGATGGGATGGTACGCCGTCATTTTGGTCCTACTGTGCTCCGCCATTCCGGTGAGATCTGATGCATCGGATCATAGGTATAAAGTTGGAGATCCTGTGCCCCTTTATGCTAATAAGGTTGGACCTTTTCACAACCCCAGGTAATATTTTTTTTATTTGATTTGATTTGCATTGTGGAATGTGCTTGAGATTGTGTCTGCTGCATTGAGGTTTTTTGGGTGATTTTATTTGTTGTGGATTTGATGATGTTTGTTGTATTAGTGGGAACTTGAGAATAGCTAAGACCCAAGGAGTTCATCAGATGATGTTTGGAACTGTGGGTTGATGAATTGTATGTAATTCTTAAAAAAGAATATAAATATTTGTATGTATGTAATCCTATGAGTTAGTGAATATCTGTAACACTTTATGAAAAGTTTTTTTGTGTGAACTTTGGTAGATGTTCTCAACTCCCGTTGTGAGACAGGAATACGAATTAATATCCATGTTCCCCTTCCCATGGAGAAAAATGAAGTATTCTGAAAGATTGAAGTGCTCAGAAATCCTTATTAAATTCCTCAAGAACCAAAGTTTCAACATAAACAAGAACCACGACTATCTATTTACTATTTTAACAAATGAAGTTAAAATTAAAACTGGTCTGCAAGAGTCAAGATATCCTAAGTGAAGAAAACATAGGTTTGTAAAGTATTTCTGTTTAAAAAAATGAAAATCTTCTGCCTAATAGTGTTTTCAGCGAAAACCAGTCACTGGTGGCATTGAAGTCCTTAAAAAAAAATGCCATTTGATTTAGTAGAGCTCAAAACACTCTATAGTTGATGTGAAGTGTACTAAGCTTCATTGAATCTACCCCGGCCTTGTAAAACATTTTGCAATTGATTTACCAAAAATGAAGTTTTAAACCTATTAGAGCACTTTCAAGAGAGTCTTTAATTTATGCATAATAGTGAGTATATTTAAATTTAGAAAGTAAAAATTACACTCCAACAATGTTCTCTTTTTTGACTTTTCATTTTGTTTTCTACAAGAACATTTATTTGTTTTTTTCTCATATTTTCTTTAACATATTTTTTTGTATGTTATGACCAATCAATTCAAATATTATTTGAATAATGTAAGAAGTAGAGTATTGGAATATGTAGTTAATTAAATGCAATCATTATAAAGTAAGAATGAATCATGCTACATGAACATCAAGGTTGATATAAAGTTTGATATAATACCACATGATATTCTATTATTGGACAGTTTAAAATACAGTTAGCTTTTTCATCCAATTATCTATTGCCACATGCAATTATGTCAAGTTTTCTGATAAATCTTTCTGGTAAAGTAGCTTTTATCTTGTAAGAATAGAGAATGAGTTTGACTTTTCAAATTTGGAGGGAAAAAACCCACTCTTTATTTTAAAAATTTAAAATAGAGTCTTTTGGAACTTATTTTTAAGCATTGACTCTGTAAAATAGAGACATCTTGTATTGAGAGAGTATTTTGGAGATGCTCTTAGATAGTTTATGAGTTTTCTAAAAGAGAAGATTTGTCATGAAGTCTATAACGGAATATGAGCTTTGAAAAATATGCTGTCATTGGAAAATCAGAAAGTACTATATGAGCAGATAAACACCTGAATGATATGGGGCTCAAAATAGAAACATTCACGATAGCAAGATCTTTATGCAGTTTGAGTTTGCATGATCATTTGATTTTTCGCAATTGTCCGATACCGCGAACAAGTAATAAAATGTTTAGTGCGATGTCGTTCCCACAAGGACTATGTACTCAATCCATCTACTGTCATTGAATTGTAACTCTAATTGAATAATCAAGTGTGTTTGAATGATTTACACTAATTAATTTAATTAAACTAATAATTGTAGTGAGCAAATTATGAAGGTTTTGCAAATTTAGATTGGATAATTACTAAGAACTTGAATCTCCCTTATTTATCCATTTCAATGCAATTTAATAACATAATAATATGTGCACATTTTTGTTGATCAATGTTTCTAAATTAATTAAAAGTAGCTCTCGATATCAATTAAATCTATCATCTCATATGAAAGATGCGAACATGAAAGCATGCATTAAAAAAATCTATAGAAATCATGCAAAGTATAACAATATATCTCTTATACCCCATCGGAACAATTGTTGTTATAACGTGCTACCTATTCTATTTTCTCTCTCGAGAACAATAAAACTCACACAACATTCCAATTAGTGGCCAATTAATTGAAAGACATTAAGTTCTATAACAATCATTCAAGAATAAACACATATTAAGCGTCAAATTATCGAATTTATATTAAAAACTTCATAATAAGGGTTTATCCATATCTTAATAATTGAAACCCTAGCCTAGCGTTACAAAATCACAAGAAATCATAATTAATTGGAAAAACAAAACCTGAATTTTAGATTGATGAAGGAGAAGATGAATCTCGATCTCTTGAATCTCTTCAACTCTCTTAATGAATCTCCAATTGTCCTCTTATTTATCTGAGAAAAAAATCAAGGCTTGATCTTCAATTGGTTGAAATCTTGCAATTGCCCTTCAATTCTCTATAATTTGGACTCTAATTTATTGTAATAGATGAAAATATAATAATGAGAGGTGTCCCCCTAATGTATAATGCTGTTTGGTATTTATAGGACTCGAAAATAGGTTCAAAATTGTGTCTAAAATTCATTCCAGTAAGAGTTCTAATCAAATTCGAAATTTACCACGGAAGCACCAAATCTGGCCTAGGCGATTGCCCAGTATAAACCCGGGCGATAGCCCAAGCTTAAATTTTAGCCATTTTTTTTTTAATGTTGGTCGATAACCCAGAGTAAAATCTTTCATAAATTTGCACTTTAGTCTCTGAATTCTTCTCGAGTCCTTTCTTGAAATAATCTTGGTCCTTCATCTTCCAATTGCATCCAATTGAACCCTTATAATTTTCAATCATCGTCTTGTAGTTTGAATCAACTATTGAAAAGTTTGAATTAGGTCTACCAAATTTTGGATTTCGCCCTTTTCTTTTAATTTCACTTTCAATTATCGAGTTTCATCTAACAAATGAAATATGCAATAAATTAGTTCATATAATCAATCGAAAGAACTATTAATGTCTATAAGTTTAGGCCCGAATAAGTGTATAAAATCAGTGCATGCTATAAGATGTATGATAAATATTCTTCTTTGAGTTAGATATTACAGTTGATTGGAAATAATTTGCACATACAAATGTACATTCTGACGGAAATACGCATCGTTCTTTGATGAACTAATAGAATTCTCACTTGTTTTTGCAATGCCAGCGAAACATACCGCTACTTGGATCTTCCTTTCTGTACCCCAGGTTTGCATCTTGTTGCTTTAGTTCTCTCTTTAATTCACTGAGTTATAGGGAAAATAATATCTCACACGGTAATTTGCAGCTCACATGAAAGAGAAAAAGGAAGCTCTTGGGGAAGTGTTGAATGGGGATCGTCTCGTAAGTGCCCCATATAAACTTGACTTTTTGCAAGATAAGGATTCTGAAATTGTTTGCAAAAAGACATTAACCAAGGAAGAAGCTGCCCAATTCCGAAAGGCAGTTGCAAAAGACTATTATTTTCAAATGTACTATGATGACTTGCCCATTTGGGGTTTCTTGGGGAAAGTGGACAGGGAAGGAAAATCTGACCCCAGCGAGTACAGATATTATATATTCAAACATCTCCATTTTGAGATCTTTTACAATAAGGACCGTGTCATTGAGATTAATGCACGAACTGACCCCAGTGCCGTTGTAGATCTTACTGAGGATAAGGAAGTTGATGTGGAGTTCATGTACTCTGTGAAGTGGAAGGAAACAAACATTCCTTTTGAGAAGAGGATGGAAAAGTACTCACAGTCCTCTTCATTACCTCATCACTTGGAAATCCATTGGTTCTCAATAATCAACTCTTGTGTGACAGTTCTCCTCCTAACTGGTTTTCTGGCCACTATTCTTATGCGAGTTCTTAAGAATGATTTTGTCAAGTGAGTACATTGTGTTATCTTGGACTTCTGTTTGATAATGAATTTCCTTTAATGTTAAAAATTGTTCACTTTATTCTATTTATCAAAAGGTATGCTCATGACGAGGAGACGGCTGATGACCAAGAAGAAACTGGGTGGAAATTTATTAATGGTGATGTATTCAGGTATCCGAAGTACAAATCCTTATTTGCCGCTGCCCTTGGTTCTGGTACCCAGTTATTTACCCTGTAAGTATTTCTTTGAGCTACGTAGTTTGCTTGGAATTGGCTTGATTTATCTCTTTGCTGATTACTAATTGATGGAAAATCTGCCAACTTCAATTGCAATTTTTTTTTTTTTTTCTCAACAGCACAGTATTTATTTTTATCCTTGCACTAGTTGGTGTATTTTATCCATATAACCGTGGAGCTCTATTCACTGCACTGGTTGTCATTTATGCTCTTACATCTGGGATTGCTGGCTATACTGCAGCCTCTTTCTATTGCCAACTAGAAGGAACAAACTGGGTATGGTTTATCCTCTTCCATAACTCCATCTTTTACTTCTTGTAGTTGATCTATAACTATAATGAAATTATATCAAGTTTCAAGCATATCTGTATCTCTCCCACACCAAAAAAAAAAATGGCAGACATGTCATTGCTTCCATTGTCTAACAAAAATGATAAAAAAAAATAAATTCTGAAGTTTTATCTAAATGTACCGACGTATTATGATCTGCTGGCATGCGGGGGTTTCCTTCAATTGGCAATTTCCTCCTTTGTTTTGTATTAATTAGTTTAAAATGGAATATAAATCCCTTACTGTAGATCTTTCTTGTTGGAAACCAAAGACATGCAATATAAGTAGGAATTGAAATTACACTTGTCTGAGTCTGACATTCACTTTCTCATCGTGCAGGTTCGGAATTTATTATTGACTGGAAGTCTATTTTGCGGACCACTATTTCTTACATTCTGCTTCCTTAATACTGTTGCAATTGCTTACACTGCCACTGCAGCACTGCCATTCGGGACTATTGTGGTTATCTTTCTTATTTGGGCCCTCGTGACATCACCTTTGTTAGTCATGGGGGGGATTGCGGGAAAGAATAGCAAGGCAGAGTTTCAAGCTCCATGTCGCACTGCAAAATACCCTCGAGAGATCCCAACCTTACCTTGGTACCGTGGAACTTTGCCTCAGATGGCGATGGCTGGATTCTTGCCTTTCAGCGCCATATACATAGAACTTTACTACATATTTGCTAGTGTATGGGGCCATAGGATCTATACCATTTACAGCATCTTATTTATAGTCTTTATCATCCTCTTGATTGTTACTGCTTTTATTACCGTGGCATTGACGTATTTCCAGCTTGCCGCTGAAGACCATGAATGGTGGTGGAGGTATTACATCTTATCCCTATAAGAGATGTTCTTAATGCTTTTTGTTTAGTTTAATCACTTGTAATTTTCTAATATTGTCTACTGAATGCAGGTCGTTCCTTTGCGGCGGATCAACTGGGCTGTTCATCTATGCCTACTGTTTGTATTACTATTATGCACGATCAGATATGTCAGGCTTCATGCAAACCTCATTCTTCTTCGGATACATGGCTTGCATTTGCTATGGTTTCTTTCTCATGCTCGGCACGGTTGGTTTCCGAGCAGCACTCTTTTTTGTCCGTCACATATATCGCTCGATTAAGTGCGAGTAGCAACTTGGTTTGTAGCTTTCAATGCTCTATAAATATGGCAAGTCAAAACAGGACTTCTCAATGGAGAGACTGACCGATCTTATGATGGTGCAGACGAACAATTTATTTTATTACTTTAGTTTCAGAGTTTTCGATATCCCGGTTTTTGTCGTTGAAATCTCAGACGGTAGAATGGGTAGAGATGAAGGTTGCCTCTCACATTTTATGTTTATATTCATTTTTTCTTTCCATTTTTTTTTGTTTTTTGCAGAATGTTGTTGACACTTGTGTACCATCTTCATTTCGTTCGTAGTTTAGAATCACCACCTCGTTTAGTTTCACTGTTTTAATCTTTTTACGTACTTGGGAAAATTATTACAAATCTCAATAACTGATCTATTGTTTAGAGGCATTCCGCTAGTGGTATTGAACATGTTTCGAATTGGACTAGGTTATATGGTAATTGGGGTGTCAAAATGAGTGAGTCGATTAAGGGCATACCTCGATTAGCCCTTATTGAGTCCCTATTTTCTAAAATTCAATTTTTTTTCGAACTCATTTTCAATTCGACATTTTTTCAATAAAATAATTTTGTATGTTAAAAAAATGATCAATCGATAAAGCTACTATAAATTGCAACCGAGATTTTCAAGTAACGCAATGAAGTATGCATATAAGCTGTATTGGAGTTTTCATTATTCAAATATCCCCTGCAAAATCCACCTCTACACATCCTTCTATTACTACACCTTGACTACAAGAATTAAACATAAACCCAAGTGTGAAGATCCTTTCAAATATCTGAGAGCAATTTTAATGTAGTCCAGGGATAAGGCTGACCATAAACCTGCTCAGGTTATTTCCCTCATCTCTGGCAGCACTAACTTATTTTTAGAAGATTGCATTCGTACTTACGAACACCTTCTTATATTGAAAACTATAGAAATAATATCTCCTAATTCATCTGCGATAACCTATGAACAAACATAATTCGACATCTATTTCTTCTCTTTGAGACGTCATTCTGCCGGGGCATCCTGGCGCACTTAGTTGGGATGGATTCCTTGTTCTGATACATAGTTCCTAAATTTAATTGAAAGGTATTGACCCAATTGAAGCATCTTGATACTTTTCCCTATATGTTTCTCAACATTTTTCGGATATTCCTTTTAAAACTTGTCAGAATTTTTGGACTTTCGGGATATTAAATATATTTAACTGTACATCCAATAGTCCCCCGTAAAGGTGAAAATCATTTGTACTACAATAAAATTGTGATTTTGTAACAAGATATTTTATGACATACAAAAAGCTGTAGTAATAAGTGAATCAGCCAATGAGTTTTTAAAGTTCGTCGCAAAATTATGGCAAAAGAAAAATAAATTCAAAAAAATATGGCGATATAAAAAGTTGTGAAATCTCGAAAGGCGTGATAACCAAAAATATGAAGGGAGGCATGGTGTCAAAATAATGTTTGGTTTGAAATATATGGAGACGCTTTTATTTCTTGCAACAAAGTATCTATGATACAACAGGGTTTATTTTTTGCAATAATGAATATTTTGTTGCTAAAATTTGTAGGCATGGAGGAAAAAAATTGTGGCACATGTATTTGTCATTGCTCTAGCATGTAAGAATGTGTGAAAAAAAATTGTGACATCCACGTTCGTTTCATATTAGTCTTTGTATTGAACAACATTTGTCACTAGTGTATTCTTCTATTGTTCATAAATAAATGTTTTAAACTATTTAACAAATTCATAGTAAATTATTATTAAGTATGCAAAAATGCAATTGTATTTTCTTATACGAGTTTACTTTTTATACTATTTCTATCGTGTATAAAATATGAATAATAAAAATCAAAATATTAAAATTTGATTTGTATGATTGTATTTAGTTTTCGAGCAAAATATAACATGAAATACAAATTTCTTAAATTATATAGTTTATTAACCATAAAAATTGAACAAATAAACGATAAATGCATAATTAGACTCTTATCAATCCATAAAATGATAAATAGATTTCTCAATATTTAAAGCAAATAAATAATCGAATCATAAATTATATATGTTGAGTAGCTGGTGACATGTTGAAGCTTGCTAGTCAGAGCATTGTGAAGACGTACCAATTTAACTGGAGTAGTATCTAAAATTGAGACAGCCTAACGCGCATATGACATATCCACAAATTCTTGCTCATATGTCTCTATTTGGTCGTGAAGGGGTATTTATTCAATATTAGTAGATAACAAATCAACCTAGTGACAGGAGAAAGGTCTCTACATTTTCCTAAAACTTCATGATGGTCTCAAATTCAATGGAGCCTAATATCCGTTTAGAATAGGTTGCTCTTTAATCTCGAGCATCCCCTCCTATATATGGATGAAGACAAAAGGGGAAAAATATATTAAGAGTAAAAATATAATAAATGTTAATGTAGAAGAATAAATGTTTAACCACCCTTTTCCTCGCTATAATAAGTCTCGTAATAAATGTCGATCTCTCACTGCGCATTTTTTTTAGTAATTGTTCTCTACACCTATTCAGTCTAATTTTTAATTATTAGTAACTAAGTTGTTCTCAAGGACTAGCAAAATTGATATAGCGAAATTCTTGGGACATCTCAATGGGTCAGAAACCACACACTTCTGGTGCGAACCCCGTAGCAACGGTGATTACGAAACTCACAACTAGATTGATGCGGAACCC
>CAIGRK010045111.1:0-13156 GCA_903798315.1 Fraxinus greggii | reverse complement strand
AAGTGTACAAACAGCCTTCCACCCTGTACCCTTGGAGGCATAACCTGCGATTTACCTCCTTCACCAAGGCCCAGGGCAGGGCAGATGGGAGCCGTCAAGGATACGGCTTATCCTTTTTTTTTTTTAATAAATGTTGGGAAGAGTTCCGATAAATACCGTGTTTGTAACTTTGTATCCAATTTTCTGCATTTCTACATAAAGTAAAATCTCAAACAGATCCTATGTGGAATAGAAAGACTTTGCTCCTACAGATTGAACTAAGATTTAACCTTAACATTTTGATCAAGTTTGGCCACATGGAATACAAAGCCACAAAAATAAGTTAATCAATATATTTAATCAATCCTTTCTTTAATTCGTATCGAATAAAAATGTCAATAACTGATGTTATATCAAAATATAGGAAACCTGAAAACCCACAAAAAAATGTATTGAAACCTACATTTGGCCTCTATTTGAACCACATTCTCATTTTCATTCTCATTTTTCTACTCATTTTCAACTACACATTCTCTAATAAAATAATATTTTCCATCACACCAATATTTTTTCCTTCTTTTTTAACCACATATTCACCATCACACCACAAAAAAATGCATTCTCTCCTAAAAAATGTGCATCAAACATACTCTTGATTGTTTAATTGGATAAATATGTAACATAACTTTTTTGGTTTTACTCCCAAATCACGTAATCACCATCGCCTTTTTTCTTTTATTTTTTTCAAAAGTTCTCCCTTCCAATTTTTGAAAATCTAGACTAGGTTTGCCCTGTAATAACACCACTTCAGGTAATCAAGTGCTTAACCTCATACCATCAGGGACTGAAACTATGAATGGATCTTATCTGCCTGTAAAAATTTTCGAATCATGCTATATGTACATAATTTGTTCATAGAATTGCTTCACAGTTTACACTTGGCATCATTTCATTGGAAGTTTAAAAAACAGAAAAAATAGATCCGTGTAAAGTATCTGTGAAGGAAAAGCCTATGCATATGGCCTTTTCCAAATTTTTCCACTTCTAAAAGCACGAAGCCATATGTATAGCAATAAATTTTACGAAAGTTTTACACACACTCACATGGGTGGGCCCCATGTGGGACTCATGGTAATAAAAAATTGCCCAAAAAAAACAAAGCCGCAGCATGTCACATGATTTTGGTGGGACCTTTGAAAATACTCAGGACCAATTGTGCCTAATTATGTGCGCCACTTTCTTTGATTTTTAACGAAATAAAGTATAAGCATTGTCAATAGAAAATTCAAATATGTTTATTAAAATGTAGATACATAATCATATAACTATTAAAAACAGAAAAAGAGAGTTCATAGAGGAGAAGAAAAATAAAAGAGGGAGAGACATTGGCAGAACCAGAGGGGAAATACTGAAATAGTGCTTCAGATATGGAACCAAAGTTGAAATATCTAGGCAGCTCTTTAAAGGTGCCTAATGTGCAGGAATTGGCAAAGGAGAAATTGATCACTGTTCCATCAAGATACCTGCGTCCTAATCAAGACCATCTCATTTCTTCCTTACCCGGAAATCAAATTCCGGTCATTGATATGCAAATCTTGACGGAGAATGATTCAGAGATTGAAAAACTGCACACTGCATGCCAAGAATGGGGTTTCTTCCAGGTACATCAGTTATTCAACCTGACATGGCCCATCTGTAGGACCTATAGCTCAACACATTTTGACACCAAAATGATCTTATAATCAATCATATGTAAAGCGTTACCTAGCATGCTTCCACTTGATTAAAGGTTGATGAAATTTACTTGAAGTCGAAGAAATTTCAAGATAAACTTGATTGAATCAATTGTCTTGTCTTTACTTGTACTTCTTGATCCAAAATTCGATCACAATGAAAAGAGTTTCTATGCCACAATCCAAACGCCCTATATGTGATGATTGTATGCTCAAAAATGATGATTCCTTGCCTTTGCAATTTAGCACAATTTTTTCATATGAATTTTTGTGTATTTTCTTGAGAGAGGTCTTAACCTCCCACTTTCATGTCACTATTGAATCAAGGGAGCTTTTGTTGGTTATAGTTGGTGGGAAGTTATTCCACAAATCAAATAATAGCTTCTCCCGGAAACCAATTTCATAATACACGGGACTAGTCAACCCACATGGACGACTTGCTCAATTCCAACATCACATAAAATGTCCATTATTTTCAGTCTAATACTCTTTTATGTGATTACAACAATGAATGCTTGGCTACTTGCAGTTGATCAACCATGGAGTGAGCTCTTCAAAGGTGGAGAAAATGAAGTTAGAACTTCAAGAATTCTTTAATCTCCCAATAGAGGAAAAGAAGAAGTTTAGTCAAGAGCCAGGGGACGTACAAGGTTATGGACAAGCCTTTGTTGTATCAGAAGAGCAAAAGCTTGATTGGGCAGACATGTTTTATATAATCACCTCACCAGTCGAATTAAGAAAGCCTCACTTAATTCCCAAGCTGCCTGCTAAATTCAGGTAAGATTTTACGTAGTACTGAACAAGATTGGACAATCTTGTAGTGCCATATCCAGTGCAACCTTACACCATGTATCGAATTTGTGGTTACTTGGCTCCTTTATTCTTGATTTTTGCAGGGATTCCATTGACGAATATACAGCGGAATTGAGAAACCTCGCCCTCAAAATCATAAACTTAATGGCTCAAGCTTTACACATGAAAGTTGAGGAAATGAATAAGGTTTTTGAAGAAGGGATGCAAGCAATGAGGATGAATTATTATCCTCCCTGTCCACAACCAGAGCTCGTTACTGGCCTCTGCCCTCACTCAGATGCGGTTGGACTCACCATCCTCCTCCAAGTCAATGAAATTGAAGGTCTCCAGATTAAGAAAGATGGGGCTTGGATTCCTGTTGTACCACTCCCTAATTCTTTCATTATCAACATTGGGGACATCTTGGAGGTATTTGTACACGATCCAATGGCCTAAAATCACTCCAATTATAAATTGTTCTCAACAGTTTGTGTAGCTATAAATTCTATTGTACTCATTGAGATCTGTTGAGTCTGTATATCATTTCTGTTAGATCTTAACAATTACATGTTTTTGACAGATTGTAACTAATGGGATTTACCGGAGCACTGAGCATCGAGCAACTGTCAACTCGAAGAAAGAAAGGCTCTCCACTGCCACATTTTTCTATCCAAAGGTGGATGGTGATTTAGGTCCAGCACCAAGCCTTGTGACTCCAGAAACTCCAGCAAAATTCAAAAGAATCAGCTTCGCTGATTACATGAAGGGATTTTTATCGCGTGAACTTGATGGGAAATCGTATGTTGACGCCATGAGAATTTAGGGTAAGAAAAATATGGTCTTTCTCATGTATGCTGAGTTCATTAACTGAGAAATAAAGTGCCAGGTGATACTTTTTTTTGTATGCAAGTATGACTGCTGTGATCTTGACCCAAAATCAAGTTGCTTTGATAGATTAAATCTGTGCCAAACTAGTAGAAGAATGGGCCAAGTCTTGTTACTCAAATAAGGAGCCAATTTAAAATGAAAACATAAAAACATATTAATTTAGGAAATTTTAAACGAGAAGTTGCAATGTCATTTTGTACGCATTCTTGAAATAGTTAATTATTTCGTCAAGTGATTTTTTTCCTTAATTATATTAAATCTTGTTAAGTCCATTTAGTGGGGATTAAAAGCAAATATTTAGTATATTTTGATAAAAGTTGATGAAATATGTGATTAAAAAGTTATAGCTCACATGAAATATGTGGTTAAAATTAATTCTTAACATTCACTCTGATTAAAATTCTCTATCAAACAGGGACTAAATCAAAGTTCAAAATTTTCAGTGACATGACTGTCAAACAGAGTGGTGGGACGCTTTATTCTGAACTAGAGTGTAGAGCAACCAATGATGCGTAGACCCCATCTTTCATTTTCATAAGCACGTCGTGACTTCCCTTTTCAGCAATAATTCCATTCTTCACAACAGCAATGGTGTCTGCCCCCATTATCGTAGTCAGGCGATGAGCTACAACAATGGTAGTTCTGTTCACCATAACTCGATCTAATGCTTCCTGCACTATACGCTCTGACTCAGCATCCAATGCACTTGTTGCTTCGTCGAGCAAAAGGATCTTTGGATCTTTCAATATTGCTCTTGCTATAGCAATTCTTTGCTTTTGTCCACCAGACAATTGAATTCCTCTCTCTCCAACGTTAGTATCATATCCTTGAGGCAATCCTGATATGAAGTCGTGTGCATTCGCAGCTTTTGTTGCTGAAACGATCTCTTCTTCGGTTACGTCGCCCCTTTTCCCATAGGCAATGTTTGTGCGGATTGTCTCATTGAAAAGAATAGGTTCTTGACTCACTAATCCCATTTGTTGCCTCAGCCAACTTAACTTGAATTTTCTGATTTCCACTCCATCCAAAAATATTTGGCCGAAGTCAGGATTGTAGAATCTCTGTATCAAACTGATAACTGTGGACTTCCCACTTCCACTTTCTCCAACAAGAGCCATTGTCTGCAAAAAATAAAATAAAAAATAATTTTTTTAAATCTAAATTCAAACAAAACGACATTCTAAAGCAATATAGGAGAGATCAGATATTGATCTATTTGGTTGAGTGAATAATACCTTCCCGGAAGGCATAATGAGGCACAAATCCTTGAAGATTTGGATATCTGGCCGTGTTGGATACTTGAAGCTTACATGTTGAAATTCAATGTCACCTCTAACACTAGCCAATGTTGTACCTTCTTCGCTATTTGAATCAATTTCGGGTTTACTATCCAGGATCTCAAATATAGAAGCAGCAGAATCCTTAGCTTTGTTCACATCTGGAGCCATTGCACTAGTTTGAGAAACTCCAATAGCTGACATAGTTAGAGCAAAGAAAACCTGCAGATGATTTTGGTTCAATTGAGGACAAGTTCAGCAAGAGAATGATAAGATCAAGAAATCTTAAATTTACCTTGAACACGTCCCCAAATGATGCTCTCCCATGTTGAATTAAAACAGCTCCAATGTAGAAACAGAAGGAATTTGTGCAAAATAGAGCAAAAGAACCGGCTCCAAAACCTGCTCCACTAACAAGTCCAATCCGAACTCCTTGCTTCACAGGAACCTCACATTTTTGCTCATACATTTTCATCACCTTCTCTTCTGCACTAAATGAGGCAACAGTTCTGATGCTGCTCACAGCATCATTTGCCACTTGACTAGCTTCTTCATACATCACCTGAATTTCGTAAATTGCATCTTTACTTAGATGTCTGTATATAAACACTAGTACTTGAATGATCATAATATATAGTTAAGGTACAGAAAATAACCTTGGCATCTGCACTGAAACCTTTGTAGAACCTCATCTGGAGGAATCCTTGCAAACCAACAAGGGGCAGAACAAGAAGGATTATGATGGCTAGCAACCAATTAGCTGTGAAGGCTATAACGAGACCTGCTATCACCGTCGCTATATTCTGGACTATTAGTGCTAAAGCATCGCCTACAAGGCTCCTTACAGTCGAGGCATCGGTAGATAACCTTGCACCAACAGCACCACTGCGTCCGACAAACATTTCCCTTTTAGTTTTAATTGAATACAATTAAACAATTTGATTGTTAATAGTAAAAGAATACCTTGAATTGCGAGGATTATCAAACCAACTAATCTCCTGGTGCACTACCTTCTTGAATGATAAAGAACGAATTCTTTGTATCAACTTACCACCAGCAATTCCGAAAAAGGAATTTTGTATTGGTACAACCACCAAGGTACATATGCCAAGGACAACTAACATGAGTCCCCAAAACCTGGAATCTTTCCTAAGCTTGTGTGCAGGTTCAAAGAAAATTTTAATAGCTGATGAAAGTAAGAGTCCAAATATTGGAAAAACTACACCGTGTGCCCCAGCTGCCAATGATCCTAGCAGCAAATATGGCAACTCGGGTTTGTTTAAGTATGCAAGGCGTCTAATAGAAACTTTCTTACGCTCCTTTGAAATCTTGAGTTCCTTTTCATCTCTGGTATCTTCAGTTTGAGCTTCTTGATAGTCAATATGACCAGGAACACCAAAGGGAGGCGGAAGTGATCTGTTGCTTGTTGATCCCCCTATCGAAATTCTCTGACTCGAAGACTTGCTCAAGTTGCCATCTAAGTTAGAATCCATTTTCTGCAAGTCTGTCCATTCAATATTATCGACTTGTTTAGTACCTTCTTGCATTCGAACAAGCTGGGAGTACGCCCCGTTGGGATTTCTTACCAATTCAGCATGAGTACCTTGCATAATTTTGACAAAATTATTTTCAAATTGATTACATAAGCTTAAACTCAAAATCTAATTTAACAATTTATAATGTTTTTACCTTGTTCAACTAGTTTTCCAGTTTGTACTACTGCTATATGATCAGCATTTCTTATAGTTGTCAGACGGTGTGCAACAACCACAGTTGTTCGGTCTGTCATAACATTTTCAAGTGCATCTTGCACAAGGCGTTCTGACTCTGCATCCAAAGCACTTGTTGCCTCATCAAGAAGAAGGATTTTTGGATTTTTAAGAATAGCTCTAGAAATTGCAACCCTTTGCTTCTGACCACCGGATAGCTGAGTTCCGTGCTCACCCACCGTAGTATCAAGCCCCTGTAAACACGACATTGTTATTTGCTCACGTGTAAAAGCAAATGTTAAAGAAAACTGGGCATGCATGGCTGGTTCAATCAATAAAACGGTAAAGACATGTTACCTGGGGAAGCTTGTCAATGAATTTGGCAGCATTAGCAAGTTCTATTGCTGTTCTAATCTCTTCATCTGAAGCATCTTCTTTCCCATACAATATGTTTTCCTTCAAAGTAGTTGCAAATAAGATTGGTTCCTGGCTTACAAGTCCCATTTTTCCTCGGATCCATTTGAGTTTCATCATCTTCAAATTAACTCCATCTATAAGTACTTCTCCAGCTTCAGGATCATAAAATCGCTCCAACAAGCTAATAACTGTGGACTTCCCACTTCCACTCTGCCCAACTAGAGCTGCAGTTTTACCACTTTCAACGTGTAATGAAAAACCTGAAAAAATCTGGACTTCTGGCCTTGCTGGATATCTGAAATAAACATCCTTAAGTTCAATTTCACCTCTTATATCTTCCAACACAATTCCTCTGTCATCATACGCATCAATTTTCGGTTTCCGTTCAATAGCCTCAAACATCTTGTATGCTGCTGCTTGACCTGCTGCAAATGCATTTATACATGGAGATGTCTGTCCAAGTGATCTGATTCAAGAATATATTGAGACTGTATGTTATTCTCAAAATAATAAAAGCAAGTTTGGTAAACACTACTGAACAGTACTAGATAATAAACAATATTTGATGTTTTACATACATTCCACCAGTCATTATGGCCATCATGATATTGATAACCTTTCCACCATTGTATCCTTTTTCTATTATCAATTTTGATCCATACCATATGGCTAATCCATACGTACTAAAGACAATTAGTAAAACAGTGCCAAGTCCAATGCCTGAAGCCAACCCTTGCTGAACAGTGGATGCATAGGCTATTTGCAATTTGCTATCATACTTTTCTTCTGCTTTCTTCTCTCCGGTGAAGGATGCGACCTACAATTGTTAAGCAGAAGCATAAAATATTTCAGGGATTCATTTGTAATTCAAGTGCAAATGCAAACTAATTATGTATCAATTGCAGCATGTTAATTACCGTTCTGATTGCTCCCACTGTTTGTTCAACCACATTTCCAGCTTCTGCGTATGCAACTTGTCCTCGACTCCACATCTTCGCCATAAGCAATGACATGCATCCTCCGGCTATGGCGAGTGCGGGAATGCAAGAACACAATACTAAGGATAGAAGCCATCCTTTACAGAAAGCAATTATAAAGCCTCCAATGAATGTTGACGTAAACTGAATGAATTTTCCAACCTGTGAAAGTCATTCATTAGAAAGGTTCTGGTAGTTGGCACATACATGTTACAGCTATCAAACTAGACAATATGATGAATAAGATTTTGGTTTCTTTTTTCTTTTTTAACATTTCCATGTCCAGTACTGTCAAGTTCTTTGACGAAATAATTGAAATGTACTCATGGTTTAAGAGCTTACTTTTTCGCCCATGGCCTCTTGAATGAGAATAGTATCCCCAGACATCCTCCCAATGACCTCTCCTGTCGTTGTTTGAGTGTCAAAGAACTCAATATCTTGCCTTAATAGGGTTCTCAAGTACAACCCTCTTATTCGAGATGCACGTCTTTCTCCACTTACCATCCAGCATGACATCTCTGTGATGCGCAAGCAAGCAAGCAGTTTCCATTAAATTCATTTGTCGAAATTCTTGAAGAATGTAAATTCCAAAATTCACAAACATTAAACTCTATGGGGGTGAATAAATGCAGTTATAAGTACGTACGTAGAAATGAAGCTATGCCAGCTCCAATAGCCAAGTAAACATATTTGAGTGAGACCTGAAAATTTCCAAGATAATGTAAGCAATGTAGTCGTAAATCCTCTACAGTGAAAGCAATTTTTTTATCCAGCTTTGATCAAGGTATCCAAATTATTTTCCAGATTCTAAACCAGACAAGACTTATTATGCACGTTAAAGCAGTAAAACTAAAGATACCATGAATATTGATGAGAATCTTTTCCTAAAATCTAATCTCCTTTTTTTTTTAATTTACGGAATTGCTTATTACCACCATAACTTTGTGTTCATCACCAATCTTTGTATCCAAATATGGCATAATTGAGGAAAAATTAATTTGAAACTGTATAAGTTCAATTTCAAATAATTAGACTGAGTCTAGTTTCCTTCCATAAAATCTGGAATCTCCTTAAACCTAATTCCAACTTTTTTGGATCAGAAGGCTGTATTCTTGTTTATTATTTCCAACAGATTTCATATTACGATAAATTTATGCCTGAAATTAATAAAAAGCTTACTGGAATTTAATTTGTTCATATAATTTGAAAAAGCCTTAAAAATTCCAGTTTCTTCTGATATACACATGGAAGGAGACAACTCAATTCACATTGCTTATTGCTTAATGCGACAAACATTTACTCGCAAGTATAAAAATCTATTCTTAAAAGGAAAGAAAAGAAAACGACCTTGGAAACTTCATGCACTACGTGAGATGGATCGGTCCCTCCGAAAGAATTGATAATCTGGCCGAAAATAAGAGTCATGAGCGGTTGCGTCAATCCATTGCCAATGGCAGAAATCGTTCCGACGATTATAAGAGCAATATCAAGCCTGTCTGAATAAGCAAAAAGCTTATAGAATGGAACTTTCTGATCTTTCTGCTCAGATCCTTTCTTCGTTGCCCGACCTTGATCCGCCATTTCCTTTGTCGATACAATTACACTTGACCTCTCTCTCTGTCTATATATATATATACACACAAAGAATTGAAGACACGAACTTTGAATGAGCTTTGAAGGCAAGATTTGCGATTACGTGCGAGTTTAAGGGTTTTTACAAGCGCGAATTCGTAGTCCCTATTTTTTCGCAAACTTCGTTATGACTCAATTGCATTGCATGCTTCTAGAAGAGAATTTCAATTATTTACAGAATTTGGAACGAAATTTGACTCTTCAATCACTGTGGCTGAGTGATTCTGTTAGCTCTTAATTGTAAATTAATAATTTTCTAATTATGGGTTATTTATTAATTAATTAATAATTTTTATAAATGACGTAATACAAAAGGAAACTTTTAAATAAAAAAGGGTAATTATATTCACACCACAATTTTTATTTCTTTCACCATATTTTTAATTCACTTACAGACTACAGTTCTTAGCCTCTTGTTTGATCCTCATTATTTTCAAAATAAATATTTCCCTCTCTTCTTTTCAACCACACATTTCTCAATAAAATAATATTACACGCAAACTCAATACTTTTCCTTATTTTTCAATCATATATTCTCCATCAATTTACTATTTCAAAATTCATTCTTAAGAAAAAAATGGAGCCCAGACATGTTCTTAATCTTTATTCATTATAGAACTATGTCCCTAACGATTTTTCATGTCATTCTTATCTTCAATTTTTTTTTTTTTTTAGTTATCGTAACAATTTTATATCCGTTCGATGAAATGATGTAAAACAACTTATTTTTTCATCGTATTTTTTAAAAATAAATAAATAAAAAAGTGCTAAATTTTTTTCCCTCATTTCAAAACATGAAAACAAAATATTTTGATATAAATTATCATCGAGTATGAGACATATAAATTAATGAAAATTTGAAGTTAAGAATTTGACGGATAAAAGCAAAGCAAATAATTGCTATAATGAACAAAGATTGTTGTGTAAAAAAAAATGACTCCGAAGCTTGTTCATGCTCATAATGTGATTATTAATTCTTTCCTCCAAAGAAGTGATGAATTGCACGACGCGCGACTTGTGACAAACTAAATGCACGTTAGTTCTTTCGTCTGAATTTCTCTAACTATTATTACTTAAAATATCAAACAATGTTAACGTTTTTTTATTTTTCTCTTTCAGTGAATTTTCACTTCGAGAATTTGTCTAGAAGCATTTATTCTTTTGTTGAAGAAGAAGCTCTTCCTTTAAACAAATGGTGAGAATTTGCTCCTGGTGGTAGGACATGGTTAAGCTTTTCGTAGGCATAAAGGTGATCAATCGAGATCATTTAAGAAAAAGGAAGATGGAATAAAAGCAAAATTGTTCATTTTAGCGTTTAATCATTCCTACCAATTGAAGAATTGAATAATATATTCGTTATTCGAAACAAAACAGATGCATTTGTTTGTTACGTGTAGTATTGATATTTTATAATCTTTCTCGACTGTGATTTTTGATCTATTCTCTTCCATTTTGCATTGATTGTTCACACATGAAATGTGAAGTGAATAAAATAAACACGGTGTATCCAGGGACGGAGCCAAAAATTTATGTTGACAAGCCTCAATTCAAGAAAGTGAATAAAAAAGGTTCATGGCAAAAGAAAAGTCACTGAATAACATTTATGTATGTACCACGCGAAACGGACCATCCGAACTGCCATCAGGGCAGCCATTCTCATACGGGCGAGCAAGTTAAAAAAGCGAAATGTGAAATTTATCGGTAAAGTGTTAAAGAGCCTTCAATGACTTGAGGGCTGCTGTCGTGAGTAATCAACTTTGGTACTGCCTAATTTCAGTAAGAACTCTGAAGTGCAAAACTGCCTGATTTCAGTAAGAACTCTGAAGTGCAAACTAACTTCTCTGATTTTGTTATTGATGCTTACGCAAGAAGGGAACCCAATTTCTTTCGAGAGACGAAAGTTGAATGACACGGATTGTCGGTATATCATGCATGAAAAGGCCCAGATAACACGATATTAAACAAGATTCCACAAAAACTCAAACAAACAAAAAGTAAATTTGCAAAAAATAAAGATTGAACATGAGATTTATTTCGGCCTAAACCCCGAAGGTTTGGCGACCACTTCTAAAGTCTACATCCCCCGTTGAACATCAAAAAATTGGATATTCGCTCAATTGCACTATATGGTCCAAAAATGGCAACAAAAGTTAAATATCGTTTCTTTCAACACGAGAAAAATACAAGATATTTATCTCTTCAACAATAACTACATATCTACAAAGAATCACTCAAGAAGCATCAATTTGCCTACTAGAAGTCACAACTGTAAGAAACCCGTTATTCTTGCAGTAGTCACACAAAAAACACCGATTTCAGATGCTAAAATATAATGATCTCAGTTTTACAAGTTCATCAAGAGAGATGAAAACCACGAAACAAACCCTAATCTTAAGAGAATGAAAAAGGAAAACTCTCTCAGAAGAACCCAACAGTCAGAAAATTCATCGGAGCCAGGACCAAAATGAAACTATGTGTGTATGTATATCTCTCATAAAAAATGCCAAGATCAAGGGCCAGGAATTACACACATGTCATCATCTCATTAAAAACGTTCCAACTTATAAAAGAGTGATTCAGTAAAACATGACTTTGGCCAAAATTTTGGGAGCACATCACAGATCACATGTTCGAGCCTCAACATTGCAGGAGAAGGAAACGACATGCATTGTACAATTGAGTTTATATGCATGTCTATTTGTTTCGTTGAGCGAGATGAACGTTGTAGAGAAAATCACAAGGGACAATTTGTATGGGTGTTTCGACATGTGCATTGACGTTGTCACAGGGACCATTTATTCGAGGAACTAATGCACGAGGTATAAGGTGAAGATGGTATAAAAGCCTCGTTTGAGCTCCATAGTGAAAGATTGTTTCGAATGGCTAACCTAATTAATCCTGCTAAAGTTGAGATTGAGAAGAGGGGGTGTGAATGTAAAATCAAGAAACGAGGAAAAAGAAGGGCGTAGAAGACTACTGTTGTTGAAGAGAAAATCGAGCACATCCTTGCCAGCATGGGTGAATGGGTAGAAACTCTCAAACGCTCTTCCAAAATGCTGAAAACAAGTCATTGTTTAGTTGAAAGTTGTCAAAGGCAATGTTCAAAGTGTGATGAACGAACAAGGATTGGTGAGGGACAAATTCTCCCTAAACTCGGTTCTGTATTCTGTTCGTAATTTTCTTAACTTTCAAATGCAGTGATTTAACCTCAAATGTTAAATTCATACTTGGGTTAAAGACTGACTTAACTTGATTCCTAAAAGAAAATTGCTCAATCAAATCGACAATCAAC
The DNA here is from genome assembly GCA_903798315.1 of Fraxinus greggii. Lineage (NCBI taxonomy): Eukaryota > Viridiplantae > Streptophyta > Magnoliopsida > Lamiales > Oleaceae > Fraxinus > Fraxinus greggii. Next base: position 460 of record CAIGRK010045111.1, on the reverse strand, counting down.
AAACTGTGTTATAAAATATTACTCAATAAGACCTGAAATATTTTATAAGGATTAAAACTAAACATTTATTCCCAGAACGCTTTAATGTAGTGGTGAGATAAATTGCATTATAAAAAAATCATTAGATATAAATTATTAGGCATGAGCATAAGTCAACTATAGCGTGGAGAACTTTGATTTTGACAGGATGCGTATAATTATTGCTCCATACAAAATAGCAGTCTTCCGACAGAAATGGAAAGTGCTTTGTTCTGAATTGTAATGGTTTAAAAAATAGTTGGAGGAACTTAACAATTAATTTTGTTAAACTATTTAAAAAGAAAGATAAGATAAGTCAGCATTATTGTGTAAAAATAATGCTGCTTGCCCATCTTGTCGGAAACGCGTGAGTCTTGTGTTTATCTTTTATGCTCTTCTCCCTCTATAAAAGGGGAGCTTCAGAAATAAAATTCCAGTGTGT